>JAOQMP010069874.1:0-22087 GCA_027563575.1 Erythroxylum pedicellare | reverse complement strand
GGGGTGGTAAGAAAGCGGCCACTGAACCAGAAAAGGGAACTCCTAAAGATGCTACCCCTACTATAGTTGCCACTACAACACATGTTGTTGGAAAAGAGGGGACCAATCAAGGGGAGTTTTTGGAACATACGGGAGTGGAAGCTCTAGCAGGTCACGTTGAAATAGGAAAAAGTGTTATGGCTATGCAAGCATCTGATCGGATTATTTTGAATGAAGAGAGACTTGTAGATTGTACCCCACAAGCACTAACTGTCGGGGGAGGTGACGATTCATCTGATGGGGGCAATATGAAGAATCAGAAACAGTTTAGTGGGGATGTAGGATCAGCATATAGAAGTCTAGTGGCAGAGATGATGAAATTGAACACTCAGTCTTGGTTGGAAAATGGAAATCTGAATCAGAGGGGGGGAAATATGCAGAGAAACACTAGTGACCAGTGCAGAGTGGATTCTACAAAATAGGTTCAGGACAATGGGGCTAAAACCTTGAGCAAGCCAAGCACTGTCTGAGGGAAAGCTAACTTGCAAACTAGAGAGGAGGCTGCCTCAAAGCCTAGAGGTGAAGGGACTTTCTGGGTTGCTATGCACTTTAGCTCTAAAAAGCCTAAAGGGTAGGAGGGAGCCGCCCTCCTCTACCTAAACTTTCGGGGCCTCAAAATTGCCCCGTGACAAAAAAGTGTTGCTTCGCTAATGAGGCAACACAATTGTAGGATTACAGGACTTGTTGAAACAAAGTTATTGGAGCATAGTTTGAAGCTTATGATGCAACTTAGAATTGAGGGATGGGAATTCTGCCCTAATTTTGATCAACACCAAATGGAAAAATGTGCCTTATATGGGATCCGCAATACTTTAAATGCACTGTGTTAGCGATTGGCGATCAATTTATTCATGTCGGCATTCATTGTAAGATAACTCAATTTACTTTCTTCGTTTCCTTTATATATGGCTTGTATCGCGTGATTGAAAGGAGGGCTTTGTGGTAGTCACTCCAATCTATTAACTTGGACCGTGGGAAGCCTTGGTTAATTCTAGGCTATTTCAACTGCGTTTGTGCGGGAAGAGAACGCCTTGACTGTCAGCCCCCTTCGACTTACCTGCTCAAGGATCTACTGGATTTTCGAGTCTCTTTTGGGCTAGAGGATGTACCTAGTCGAGGAGAATTTTATACTTGGAATAAAAATGTGTTATGGGTCAAACTTGATCGAGTCCTCTTCAACCAAGCTTGGAGCATGACTACGTTCCACTGCAATGTTCACTTTCTACCTATAAGACCTGATTCGGACCACTGCCCTTTTGTGGTAGATATAAGTCGTATGGAGTTGGCTGGTAAGAAACCTTTTAAGTTTTTTGATATATGGCTGAACCACCCCCAACTATCGAACATCATGGAGAGCAAATAGGGATGGACGATGGAGGGTTACGTGCAGTTTATTTTGTGTAGGAAGCTAAAGGGACTAAAAAGTATTTTTAAGTCACTGAATTCACAGCCCTTCGGGAATATTTTGGAAAAAGCTAGATTTGCTCAGCTGGAGTTCCAAAATGCTTATGTCAAGGCTCTAAACCACCCGGATGATCTGTAATTAAATCAAGAAATGAAGAGGAGGAAGCAAGTGGGTTTTTTTATTGGAGGTGGAATGATTATTTTACCAGCAAAAAGCTAAATGTACTCATCTAGTGGAGGCCGACAAAAGCACCAAATATTTCCATGCTATTGCAAAAAAGAGAGGAAAACAAAATACCATCACTCACATTATTAAAGAGGATGGTACCCCAACCTCCTCTTTAGCCGAAGTTACCATGTGTTGCTTGAGGTTTTATAAAGACCTCCTCGGGTAGGCAAAAAGCCTCACCAACCTAGATAAGGAAATTGTGAGAAATGGGCCCCTTTTGGATGAGTAAGCTAAGCTAGAGATAAAAACGACCCTGTTTGATATTGGTAAGAACAAAGCTCCTGGGCCGGATGGTTTCTCGTTGGCTTTCTTCAAACATTAGTGGGACAAGGTAGGGGTGATGTTATAAGGGCTATTAAGGAGTTCTTCACTTCTTGTTATAAGGGCTGTTAAGGAGTTCTTCATTTCTGGTAAACTTCTAAAACAGTTACATCATGCTACCCTCACCTTAATACCGAAGGCTGCCACAACCACTAAAGTTACTGAATTCCGTCCGATTGCTTGCCTCAATGTCATCTATAAGATTATTACCAATATCTTGAATGAGCGGATATGGAAGGTTGTGGGAAAGATAGTCGACCCTGCTCAGGCAGCTTTTATCCCCGGGTGAAACATGCTTGATAATGTGTTCCTCGCCTAGGAACTAGTACGGGGTTACACCAGAAAAGGGATCTCCCTTGGTTGTATGTTAAAAGTGGATATCATGAAGGCTTATGATACTATTGATTGGAAGTTTCTTGAACATATGATGGTCAGTCTAGGATTCCCTCCACTTTTCACAAGTTAGGTGATGGAATGTATGTAGACCTCGTCTTTCTCTATCTCTATAAATGGAACCTTGTATGGTATGTTTAACGGGCATTGGGGACTCAGGCAAGGCGATCCTATGTCCCCTACCTTGTTTCTCCTTGGGCTAAAATATTTATCTCGCCTACTGAAACACAAACTGCTTCCCCCTGATTTCAATTTCACCTGAAGTACAAAAAGATGGGGACCACGCATTTTGATTTCGCGGATGATCTTATGTTTTTGGCCACGGGTGACCAATCTTCCTTGGGCATACTTACAGAAGCTCTAACTGACTTGGAAAGGGTAGCAGGATTAAACATAAGTGTCGCTAAATCCAACATTTACATTGCTGGGTTAGATCGCTATGCTAAGGAGTCTCTTCGGCAGTTGGTGGATTTTTCATTGGGGGAGATTCCAGTCTGATACCTAGGTTTCCCACTGGCACCTATAAAAGTATCAGTTGCCCAAATTTCTGTCCTCATTGAAGCAATCGAGTGCTACCTAAACGCATGGAAGGCACGGTCCCTATCTTATACGGGGCGAGTCGAGCTTATAAATTTAGTAATATAAGGGGTTCTTGCTTTCTAGCTACAAGCTTTCCCCATACCGATCACTATCATGGATAGAATCACGTCTATCTACCGATTATTCTTATGGGGAGGCAATCACTTTCGGGTAGCTTAGGATAATGTTTGCTCTCCTAAGGCCGAAGGGGAACTAGGCTTAAAAAAAGGGAAAAAGTGGAATAATGCCTTACCGTCTAAGGTCTTATGGAATATCCATGCAAAAGCCGATTCAGTATGGGTTCGATGGGTTCATGAGGAATATCTACGTGGGACCTCCATATGGGAGTGGAGACCCCACATTCGTGATTCGTCGTTGATGAAAAAATTGCCAACTATTCGGGATGAGTTGGTGAACAAGCTAGGCGACATTGAGGCAGCTAGTCGTGGTGTGCAACAGTTATGTATTAATGGCAACCCCTCTTCACAAAAACTCTATGATATTTTCAGGGTTAAGCACTCCAGAAAACCATGGATGTCGTTCATATGGAAATAGTACATCCCCCCAAAATTCTCCTTCATTGTGTGGTTAAGTGAATGTGGAAGACTACTAATGAAGGATAACCTGCATTTTTTAGAGCTAGATAGAACGTGCGGTTATTGTTGAGTCAAAGATGAGACTATCCAGCACATTTTTTTCACTTGCCCCATTACGGGGGAGATATGGAGAACCATACGGGGATGGCTCAAGCACTGGCCTATGACTATGCTTACCAGTGCTCTTAAATGGATCCGCAAAGATTTTCCTAGTGCACTTGTCAAAAGCAAAGCGATTTGCCTAGTACTAATGACCACGATCTACATGATTTGGAAATGTCAGAATGAAATTCAAATGGAGGGTGTCACGGTTTCTAGTCCAGATGTGGTGGCGAAAGTTAAAACTGTAATGTATAGTATCCTTTACAGGCTCTACCCACCTGATCTTATTAATTTCTAATTTCTAGAGGATGTACTAGGGTCGAGGTGTTATCTTGGAGTTGTCCTGTTGTGTATTGTTTTGCTTATATACTACATTGGATGTAAGGGGGAGTAGGAGGTGTTTTTGGCGCCAGTACTCTATCATAGGGGTTTGTATGCTGCTCTATTGCTAGGTGTATTAGGGAGGAGGTATATTAGTTTCACATGACTTGTTTGTCTTGATTGCCTGGTGTTTGACATCGGGAGAAGTTAAGATATGGGTTTGACTTGGCCTCAATACAAGGCAAAATGATGTCAGTGGGATAGCAACTTAGTCTCCCCCTCAATATGGTGTGTGATCCTCCTTGGATTCCAATTACATGCAGACACTACATTATAGTCTTCGGATGCTCTAAGAATCTTAAGGAGGGAGGGGCAGGAAAAAATTTGGCAATCACGCATAGCTTTCTTCCCTCTCAGAGGCTAGCCTCTCATGGCAAACAGGACACAGTGGTTGGGAACTTCTTCTTCGGTGTCTGTCTTTCTGAGTGTCATTCGGGCATGGTGGCTGGGAAGGGTTGAAGTTGGTTTGGTGGATCGATGTAACTTTGCATGCATGCATGGTGGATTAAGATGGTGGATTGCTGGCTATCCTGTGACTGTATAAAGAGGGTGCGGGGTGACGACGTCGCCTGACTTGGAGTGATGCGATGTCATCTAGGTTGATGTCAAACGGTGTTGCATAGAATGCCTTGTGAGAGTCTGGTCTGGGATGGAACAATGTCGTCTGGAGTTGCGTGGGATAGAGTCTGAAGCGGAATGGTGTTGCCTGGTCTGATGGGGAATGACGTCGCCTGGGCTGCTGCGGAATGGTCTCGTATGGGCTGGTGTGGAACGGTGTCGCCTAGACTAGAGTAGAACAATATCCCTTGGACTGGAGCGGAAGCAGAAATGCCTGGTATATTGCGAAACAGCATCGCCTAGCCTGATGCGGAAAGGTGTCGTTTGAGCAGGTGTGGAACGATGTTGCTTGACCTAGAGCGGAAGTAGTTGCCTGTGTTGGAGTAGAACGATGTCGTATAAGGGGGTGTGGAACGATGTAGTAGGGTCTGGCTGGTGCAGCATTTGTCAGGTTGTATGGGCACTATCAACAGACTGGGCGTATGCTGGGCCGAAGGAACAAAGCTGGACTCCTCTCCTAACTAGCCTCACAACCCATTACCCCCTTTGACTAGGCTGAGTTACTTGGGCTTTCTGTTTGTGGGCTGCTGGTGCACAGAAAGGGTGCTTGACTTACTTTACTTAGTTGATAAGCCCCTTGTGGACTTTTGTGTAATTAGTGTAGAATTTAACAGGTTTGTAGGAAGACCTTTCTTTTGGGCATTTTGGGTGTATTGGGCCTTCAGGGTGTATGGGTCCAAATCTAGGACATAAGGCACTTTTGGATATGTCGTGACCTTATTTTTGACTGGGGTATGTCCTTTTGAAATTGTACATATCTCTTTGATGAATATACCTTTTACCATTCATCAAAAAAAAAAGAAAGAAAGAAAGAGCTATTAGGGACCATGCACCACCACCCATAGAATCAAGAAAGAGCTATCATAGAATCAAGAAAGAGCTATCGGTGTTCGGTGGAGAGAGTCTCTCACTAGGTGATTTCCTCACCCAGGTTCCGAACTCTCTTCTAGTTGATCTCTTCGAGTATCCTGAATCTCTAGAGTTGTGTTTCATATTCTCTTTTGTACCCCCTACAGCTTCCGAGCACCTGCATCAGTCGGGATTAGGGTTTCCAACTACCTTAGTGTGATAGTGTCTTCGACCCAGAGATGTACAAGTAACACCACGACCGTTTATAAGAGCTCTTCGAATGGTTTAATAGGCTTTTGTATAAGCTTCAGTGTGCTTGCTGTGTTTTGGGGAGACATTAAGCGGTAGTGCCCCTTCGGCCTCCTAGCTGGAGGTGCTCCCTTCCAAACCTCGGTGGTGGGAGTTCCACAGCATCCGACCCAGGTTCTTTTGACTCAAGCTCTAGGGTGAGAGCCATGGGTAGAAAAAAAATCAAAGGGGACGGATATCACAGCTGAGTGCATTGGAGATTTGATGGTGAATCGGCCTACCAGCCTGGAGGACAACCTGAACTAGATTGACCGTGGACAACCACACCATGCCCAGCTAGCTGAGCAGGGGACTTTCGAACTAGGTATGCCCCGAAACCTTGAACCTTTGTGTGATACTACCTTGACTCTTCAGTCGGGGGATGACGAAGCATCCACGATCGAAGAGGACATTAAGTTGAGAAGCAAAGACGCTATTGAAACAGAGGGGTCGGAGGAGGATGAATCTGAGATCAGGTTGGATGTTAGTTTGGCACGACAATTGTCGAAAAATATTGGGGGACAGTCCACACATCACTTGTTTGAAAAAATGTCACAGAGAAGCCCAGTAACAAGTAACAATGGATCCAGTAAGCCACAGACTTTGTTTGATTAGTCCAAAGATGAACGAACCGAACAGGCACAGTTTGTGAAGAAACCGCAGTGAGAGACTAATGGCCAAGGAGTAGGCAAACAGAAACCCTCCTATGCTAGTTTATTTCGGGATAACTAGGAACTCAAAACAGGCATGGCGTTAGGATATCTAGCAGTAGGGGATGAAGTTGTTATGGAGGAGGAAGATGGCCTGGAGATTGATTAGCAGTTGGGCTTTTGTTTAGTCAGATGCTTTACTGGACAATTCCTGGGGATGAAGGCCCTTGAAGAACAAATGACCAAATGGTAGGTGAAATGTTGACTTTCCCCCCATAGTAAAGGCTGGATGATATTTCAATTCAATACAGACGAAGATAGGCTAAGTGTGCTTTCGGGTGGCCCCTATGTCATTTATGGCAAGACACTACTCCTAAAAAAACTCACCTCAGAATTTACTTTTGACCACCAAGAGTTTATGGTAGTACCAATGTAGGTTCAACTGCCCAACGTTCCCCTGGAATATTGCCATGAACGAGGCCTCTACAAATTGGGCTCTCGACTTGGAAGGCCGATGTGCACAGATAAAATTACCCATTTGAGGACACTACTTAGCTATATGAGGCTACTCGTGGAGGTTGATGTGTCCAAACAACCCATTACTCATTTTGATGTGCGGTTACCTTCGGGGAACAGATACACCCAATTGGTTAAATATAAGTCGTATTCGACCTATTGCTACCATTGTAGGAAATTTGACCACACCCCTTTCCTATATAAAAGGTAGCAGAAAGGGTAGGACGTGCCTCTTGAAGATTCTAATGCAGCAGAAGACGGGGGGCAGTTAAAATTAGTAGGCAAGGGTAGGTAGGCGACAATGTGACTCACATCAAGGGGGGTTAAGAAAGAAGGCCTTGGACTACAAAAGGGACAATCTGGAGATGTTGCCACTGTCATAGTGGACAATGCAAAACAGATTATTGAAAAAAACGGGACCAACTGAAGGGAGCATGTGGAGCATATGGTGAGGGAGGCTCTAGCAGAAATCCTTGACTAGGAACCAACTTTATACGTTGAAATAGGAAAAAATGTTATGGCTGTGCATGCACCTGATCAGCCTCTGCCCCTAGATCTCCAAGCGAGGTGAGACTTGTAGAGTCTGCAATAGATCTCCAAGTGCACGATTGTATAAAGCAAACACTTATTGTCAGGGGAGGCATAGCTCCTACCAAAGGGGGCATTGTGATGAATCAGAAAAAGCGAGGTGGGGATGTAGTACCAGAATAAAGAGGGCAAGTGGCAGAGTTGATGAAATCGAGAGTCCAGACTCGGCTAGGCAATGGTAATCCGAACCAGGGGGGAATGTGAACTGAGAAAACCTAGTGATCAGATCAGACTGGAGTCAAACAAGCAGGTTCAGGGCGATGGGTCTAAAATCTTGAGCAAGCCAAGTACTGTCATAAGCAAAGCAAGCTTGTCAACTAGAGATGATTCTGCCTCAAAGTATAGAGGCGAAGGGAATTACCGAGTTGCGGTGCACTTTAGTTCCGAAAAGCCTAAAAGGGTGGGAGGGAGACGTCCTCCCCTTCCTAAATCATAAAAGTGTTATGTTGGAATGTACGGGGCCTCAACACGGCCCCGCGACAAAAGAGTGTTGCCTCGCTCATGAGACAACACAATTACAGGATTGCAGGACTTTTAGAAACAAAGTTATCGGAGCAAAGTCTGAATCTGATGATGCAGCTCAGATTTGGGGGACAGGAATTTTGTCATAATTTTTATCACCACCTCGATGGTAGAATGTGCTTTATATAGGATCTGCAATACTATAAGTGCAATGTGTTCGCGATTGGCGATCAATTTATTCACGTGGGCATCCATTGCAAGATCACTCAGTTAACATTCTTCGGCTCCTTTGTGTATGGCTTGTATAGAGTAACCAAAAGGAGGGAGTTGTGGCAAACACTCCAAACAGTCAACTCGGATCGTGAGAGGCCCTGGTTAATACTAGGTGATTTCAATTGTATTTGTGCTGCAAGAGAATGCCTTGGTCGCCAACCCCCTTTGCCTTATCGGCTCAAGGATTTTAGAGTCACTCGTGGTTTGGAGGACGCACCAAGACGGGGAGATTTCTACGCTTAGAATAAAAATTTGTTATGGGCCAAACTTGATAAAGTCCTATTCAACCAAGCTTGGAACATGACAGCATTTCACTACTCTGCTCACTTCCTACCTATATGACCCGATTCGGACCACTGTCACATTATGGTAGATATAAGTGGTATGGAGTTGGTTAGAAAAAAGCCCTTTAAAATTTTTAATATGTGGCTGAACCACCCCCAGCTACCGGACATTATGGACCGCGAATGGGAACAGATGGTGGAGGGATATGCTTAGTTTAACTTGTGCAGCAAGCTGAAGGGGCTCAAAAGTATATTAAAGTCTCTAAATTCACAGGCCTTCGGGAATATTTCTTAAAAAAGATAGAAATGCTCAGATGGAATTCCAAAACACATATGTAGAGGTTCTAAACCACCTGGATGATATTGAACTAAACCATGAAATGAAGAGCAAGAAGAAGCATGCAGGATTCTTATTGGAGGTGAAAAGATTGTTTTACCAGCAAAAAGCTAAATGTACCCATTTAATAGAAGATGACAAAAACACCAAATATTTCCATGCGGTATTGAAAAAGAGAGGGAAACAGAATACTATTACTCACATTATAAAGGAGGATGGTACCCTAACCACTTCTCTAGCTAAAGTTTCCAAATGCAACTTGAGTTTTTATCAAGACCTCCTTGGGACGACAGAAAATCTCAGCAGTTTGGATGAGGAAATTGTGAGAAGTGGTCCACTACTGGATGAGCAAGCCAAGGTGCTTCTAAACTCCCCAGTCAGTGATGCAGAGGTAAAAAAAAGCCCTGTTTGATATCGTTGAAAACAAAGCTCCTGGGCTGGACGGTTACTCCTCATCTTTCTTCAAACACTAATGTGACAAGGTAGGAGGTGATGTAATAAGGGTTGTTAAGTAGTTCTTCACTTCCAACAAACTTCTGAAACAGTTAAATCACGCAACTCTCACCTTAATATTGAAGACTTCAACAGCTACCAAAGTCACCGAGTTTCGTCCGATTGCTTGCCTTAATGTCATTTACAAGATAATTACCAAAATCTTGAATGAGTGAATGAGGAAGGTAGTGGGAAAGCTAGTGGATCCCGCTCAGGCAGCATTCATCCCCAGGCAAAACATGCTTGATAATGTGTTCCTTACCCAGGAACTAGTACGTGGTTACACGAGGAAAAGGATCTCCCTTCAATGTATGTTAAAGGTGGACATAATGAAAGCCTATGATACTATTGACTGGACGTTTCTTGAACATATGATGTTAAGTCTGGGGTTCCCTCCACTATTCACAGGTTGGGTAATGGAATGTGTGCAGACTACTTGCTTCTCTATTTTGATAAATGGAACCTTGTATGGTATGTTTAAAGGTCGTCGAACTCAGGAAAGGTGACCCTATGTCTCCCACCTTGTTTCTCCTTGGTTTGGAATATTTATCTTGACTATTAAAACAGAAAAATGCTTCTCGCCACTTTCATCACCATCCGAAGTGCAAAAAATTGGGAATCACGCACTTCACTTTTGCGGAAAATCTTATGTTAATCACCAGGGGTGACCACACTTCTTTGGGCATTCTAACAAAAGCTTTGACTGACTTGGAAAAGGTGGCAGGGTTAAAGATGAGTGTAGCTAAATCCAACATATACATAGCTGGGTTAGACGATTATGCTAAGGAGTCTCTTCAGCAGTTGGTGGAATTTTCATTGGGGGAGTTTCCAGTTTGATATTTAGGAGTACCACTGGCACCTATGAAATTGTCGATGGCCCAATTCTTCGTACTAATTAAAGATTTTAAGTGCTATCTCAATGCATGGAAAGGGCAGTCCCTATCCCTACCACTATCATGGATAGAATCACATCCATCTGCAGATTATTTTTGTGGGGAGGCAATCACTTTCGGGTGGCTTAGGATAATGTTTGCTTTCCAAAGGCCGAAGATGGACTGGGCTTAAAAAGTGGAAAAAAAATGGAACAATGCCTTTGTTAGCTAAGGATTTATAGAACAGCCACGCCAAAGCTGATTCTGTATGGGTTCGATGGGTTCATAAAGAATACCTGAGAGGGTCTTCAATATGGGAGTGGATACCTAACAGCTGTGATTCACCATTGATGAAAAAATTGGCAACAATTCGGGATGACTTGGTGAACAAGTTAGGTGGTATTGATGCAGCTAGCTATGGTATGCAACTGATATGTATAAATGGTAGCCCCTCTTCAAAAAAGCTCTATGAAGTTTTCATAGTGAAGAATTCAAGTAAACCATGGATGTCCTTCATATGGAAACAATATATCCCCCTAAAATTCTCCTTTATTATGTGGTTAAGTGTACGTGAAAGACTACCAACGAAGGATAATTTGTATTTTTTGGAGCTTGATAGAACCTGTAGTTTCTGTCGAGTGGAAGATGAAACCATACAGCACCTCTTCTTAACATGCCCCATGACAGGGGAAATCTGGAAGGCTATATAGGGCTGGATAGGGCTCCACCGTCCCATGACAACACTTGCCAGTGTAATAAAGTGGATCCGTAAAGACTTCCCTGATGCACTCGTCAAAAGTAAAGCATCCCATCTAGCACTAATGAGCACGATCTACATGATATAGAAATGTTAGAATGAAATTCAGCTGGAGGGTGCTACGGTTTCGAGTGCTGAAGTGGTGGCGAAAATTAAAACTGTAATGTATAGAATTATCTACAGACTATATCCACCTGATCTTATTAATTTCTAACTTTTGATATGTGTACTAGGGTTGGGGAGCATTTTCTTGGTGTTGTTCTGTTTTTATCTATATTACTTTCTTGAACGCCAAACTGGATGTATGGGGGTGTTAGGGTGAGTTTTGTTTTATGCACTCTTTTAGAGGGGCATGCTCATGGTGCCTTATAGCTGGAAGTACTGTGACGGGGGTATTCTTTTGTTTTACATTTCCTGATTATACTATGACTGGTGATCTAGATGTAGGGGGAGGTGGGCTAAGGTTCTGCCTGAGTCACCTTTCGAAGTGACTGCCGGTGGCTCCTTGCTATGTGGTATTAACGAAACAACAGTCTGGGATGGTGTGGATAGCCACCCAACTCCCCTCCAATATCGTTGGTTATCCTCCTCAGATTCCAATTGCATGCGGACACTACCTCATGAGTCTCCGGATGCAATAGGAATCTTGAGAACGAGGAAGGGGAAGGCAAGACCTTTCGCATATGCATGCTTACTACTCTCAGGTGCTAGCCTCTTGTGGTGAATATGGCATAGCGGCAGGGCATTTTCCTGTCAAGCGAAAGCTCCATCTCGAGTGCTCGTGCTAGTCTATTGTGGAGGCCTTTGGCATGGTGGCTAGGCAGATTTTGGTTCACTGTATGCTACATACTCTTACATGCATGCATGGTGGTTAATGATATGGGCCCCAAGGGGTAGGCTCCCGACTACCTAGAGACTGGACAAGGCAAGGTGCAGAATGGTGTCGCCTAGTATGGCTTATAGTTGCGCCTGTGGTAGGGATATCTAGTGTGGGGATCTCCAAAGGTTGGGCATGCATTGGCTAAAGGTTTTAGAAGGCTTGTTGTACTGGGCCAGAGTAAATAGTTGGGCTCTCCTCCCAGGTAGCCTCACGATCCACACTCTCCTCTGGCTAGGCTAAGTTTTGTAAGGGTGTCTCTTGGGTTTTTTGTTATATGGGTGGACTATGCACAAGGATAGGCCACGCGAATTGCACCACCTGGGCTAACATTCTTGGGCTGGCAGAGGGGTCTAAGGACCTCCAAACCTCTCAAACTGTGTTTACCCCCTCCTTGTGGACTTTTTGTATTTTGTTTTGGTCCTAACATGTTTGCATGAAGACACATCTCTTGAGCTATACGGGGATGTACTGGGCTTTAAGGGTATATGGGTCCTAAACTCGGATGTAGGGTACTTTTGGTTTTAACACCAACTTATTTTTTACTGGGGTATGCCCTTTGAAGTTGTACATATCTCTTTGATGAATATACCATTTACCATTCATAAAAAAAAGAGCTATCAGTATTAGTGGGCGATTCGTGAGATGCTCTCACTTGGGCGATTTTGTCACCCAACTTTGTTCACATTGCCTCCAATAGATCTTAACTTTCTGCTTCCTTATTTGTGCTCAAGACTGACGGTGGTTGTGTTGGATACTTGAGTGTATTTGTTTCAGTGACTATATTCCCTTGCGCAACTGAAGGAAGCTTCACTTAATTTCTTCATCGCGATTTTAGGGTTTGCAGTTACTGATTTCTTCTGAGTGTTAGAGCCTTTGAGTTGGACGTCCTGGCAGTTAGTGATTTTGTGGTGGTAGTATTTGGAGCCTCAGACTTTGAGTCGGCTTTGCAGTATTTCTAGAAGCTGGGTTCCACTTAATATTGGAGCACATTGTGGGTGAGCCATGGGTCGGAATAAGAGCAGGGGTCAGGATATAACGACTGAATTCCTCAAGGGCCAGAAAACCGAAACTCCACGCCAACCACCTGGGATGAAGGCGACTCCACCTATCCCAACACAACGAACGGTCAATGTGGTATAAACTTCTCCTGTGGAATCTATAAATGCGGGTAAAAATACTAGACCTAGCAAACCTTCGGTGAGAGTTGGGGTGACACCAAGGGCCAGCAACCATGCTGGATTAAACAGGGTAAAACAGATTCGACCAAGCATTAAACATGGTAAGGGTCTGCTCACTGAACCTCTTGTGCGTATTTGTAAATTAAATGAAGACCTAGGGGATGAGGTAGCATCTACGGATGATGATACTGAAATTGATTTGGGGAGTGTGGATACTTCTACTTCTACTAGGACTGAAGAGGAAACAGATGCCCTCTAGATGTTTGATAATATGCCAACTACAACCTTAGCAGTGTAGACTGAGTCCGACCGGTTAGAGGAAGGTGAGTCTAAATTGAAGGTGATCCCTCAAAGGGTGAATCGTAGCTCTATAGCAACTGAAGGGGAGAAAATGAAGCCTTCCTATGCTAGCTTATTTCGACAAAATCGGGATATGTCTAAGGGTCATTGGAGTATGTTTCGGTGGCCGATGATGTCATTTTAGACGCTGACATTGTTAATAACATTGATCAAACTTGTGGATTCTACTTAGTTGGGTGCCTTACTGGTCGGTTTCCCAGGCTTAAAGTGATTGAGGACCTCATTACTACATGGTACCATGCAAGGTGCTCCCTCATAATCGAGGATGGCTAGTGTTCCAATTTGAGACTGATGAGGATCGAACTATAGTCCTTGTTGGTGGCTCATATATGGTACAAAAGAGGACCCTATTGTTGAAGAAGTTGAAACCAGGATTTACGATTGATTATAGAGATTTCATAGAGATGCCTATTTGGATTCAATTCCCAAATCTACCTTTGGACCTTTGGAATGACAAAGCCTTGTCTAAGCTCAGCTCTAGAGTGGGAAGGCCTTTATACACTGATATGATCACTAGTCACAAAACTCGCATAGGGTTTGCACAGTTTTTAGTAGAGGTTAATGTGGCTAACGTACCCGTCACTAGTTTTGATGTGTGACTACCAAGGGGTCTAAACTATACACAAGAAGTGCTTTATGAAACATTTCCTACTTATTGCTACCATAGTAAGTGCTTTGGTCATTCTCTTTTTGCCTGCAAAGGCAAGACCAATAGGAAGCAACCACCAAACACTAGTACCACTCTAGTTATTGAAGCACTAATTGATAAGAGGGGCCAACCAAAGGAGGTAGGGGTCGGGTCCTATAGGCACACCAGAAATTCAAAATGGGCAGGTTATCGTGCCTACTTCTAGTCAAGGGATGGATCCACCTACTCAGCCAACAATCAACACATAAATATCATCTCATAGTGGTCCAATCACGGGTATGCAAAGGTAGCAGGATCAGGCTGGCAAAACATTCCCAACTTTAAATTTCGAGTCATGGCAGAAAGTAAAGAACAACAAGAATGTCAGTAAAGGAAAGGAAGTTGTAGTACAATTGAATAAAGATGGGGTCACAAATAATACTGGTGGCCAGCCAGTGAGCTCACAGATGGAAGTGGGTATGAGTAGTAAGGACAAAGCAAAAACAGTAGGCGGAGGGCGACCTCCTCCATCTACTAAATGAAGATCCTAGCATGGAATGTTTGAGGCCTAAACCGGGCCTCAAAATAGTGCAGTGTTGCCACTCTTCTTCAATAACACGACTGCTCCCTTGCATGTCTTATGGAGACAAAGTTAGTAGGCGATAGTTTGGCACGAATGGTCAATCGACAACTTGGAGGATGGGAATATAGTCACAACTTTGATTATATCATTGGCGGTTGTATCTGTATTACATGGAATCCAACTGCATGTTAATGCCAGATTTTGGAGATTGATGAGCAGTTCATACATATGGATGTACAATGCTCCATTACCTAACTTTCTTTCACAGTTTCTGTGGTGTACGGGTTATATACTGTCCCACATCAACGATCATTATGGCAGCACCTACAGGCTGCTTATGGTGCTAGAAGGAGGCCATAGATAATTTTGGGGGACTTTAATTGCATATGTGATGCATCTGAGCGACTTGGCTGTCAACCTCCACCAGCTTACTAGCTAAAGGATTTACTTGATTTCTGTATTCAAATGGGGCTGGAGGATGCTCCAAGTTTTGGGGAATTTTACACATGGAATAAAAACTAGCTATGGGAGAAACCCGATAGAGTTTTGTTAAATCAAGTATGGGCTGATTTGGGTGTTAATTACTCTACCTACTTTATAGAGATGAGGGTGGACTCGGACCATTGCCCTGTGTTGGTCGAACTCAATCAATTGGAAATGACTAGCAGCCGACCTTTTAAGTTCTTTAATATGTGGTTGCAGCATCCCTTGATCAATGAGATAGTAGATTTCGGATGGGAGTTACAGGTTAAAGGATCAGATTAGTTCGTTTTGTGTAAAATGATGAAAGCGTTGAAAGGCGCTTTAAAAAAACTAAAGGCCATGGCTTATAGCAACATCTTTGAAAAGGTGAAGTGTGCTCAGGAGCAATTCCAAAAAGCTTACCAAGTATCTCTAGCTATACCCGTAGGTGTAGGCTTAAGTTTAGAGGCCTAATCCAAACACAAACAGGCAGTTTTTCTGTTAGAGGCTGAGAGACCATTCTATCGCTAGAAGGCTAAATGTGCTCACATTATAGGGGCCGATAAAAGTAGTAAATATTTCCATTATGTGGTGCGAAAGAGCGGAAAACATAATACAATTTTGCATATTATAATGGTGGATGGGAGTCCTACAACTTCAATGGTAGAAGTGGAGACCTGTTGTTTTCTTCTACCAAGATCTCCTTGGCACATCCCTGCCTACGGATCTGTTTAATGTCAATCTAGTTACTATTGGCCCAACTCTAGATGATCAAGCAAGAATCAGGTTGGTGACTCCTATTCGAGCAGAGGAGATTAAGAAGACATTATTTGATATAGTGGATGATAAAACTCCCGGCTCGGATGGTTATACGTCTGCCTTCTTTAAACACAATTGGGAACATGCAGGCTCCAGCTTCATTGAAGCTGTGCAGGAATTCTTCTCAACAGGAAGACTAATTAAACAGATAAATCACTGCATCTTCACTTTGATACCGAAGAAGAAGATTACCCCTAAGGTGATGGATTTTAGGCCCATCGCATGCCTAAATGTGACTTATAAGGTGATTACGAAGGTGTTGAATGAGAGAATGCTTAAGGTGATTAAGACCATAGTTGACCCAGCGCAGGCGACTTTTATCCCTGGTCATAGTATGATGGATAATGTGTTCCTCGCTCAAGAGCTAGTACGGGCGTACACACAAAATCAAATATCCTTAGATGTATGATAAAAGTCGACATTACCAAAGCCTATGATACAGTGGAGTGGATTGGAATACTTGTAACGGTTACTAAATAATAAAACCTGCCTTACTTTGTTTCAATTTCACCCACGGTGAAAAAAGTTGGGTATAACTCACTTTTTATTTACGGATGACCTCATGCTATTTTCCCGTAGGGATCAAGCTTCAATCGGCATTCTAGTGGGGGTGTTACATGAATTGATGAAGTTTTCTATATTACAAGTGAGTGTGCAGAAATCCAACATCTATATAGCAGGAGTGGAGGGTATGAGAGGGATCTCCTAAGAAAAAATTGTGGGTTATCCATTACGTACTGTCTTGTGCGATACCTTGGTTTCCCACTAGCCCTAATGAAAGTCTTGGTTGCCTAGTTTTCGATGCTAACCTAGTCGGTGGAAACTTTTCTGATTACATGGAAGGGGCAGTCTCTCTCCTTTGCTGGCAGACTCGAGTTCATCAATTCAGTCATTCAAGGCTATTTTTATAGGGAGGAAGACATTATAGGGTGGCATGGAAGACATTATAGGGTGGCATGGGACACTATCTGTAAACCGAAGAGAGAAGAAGGGATGGGATTGAAGAATTTTACAATTTGGAATAATGCTTTACTTGCCAAGGTTCTTTGGAATATCCATGCCAAAGAAGACTCCTTATAGGTGAGATGGTTCCATGAAGAATACCTCAGGGGAACATTCGTGTGGGAGTGGTCTCCTCATCCCCAAGACTCCCCTTTATTGAAGAAGCTAGGATTGATCTGGGATAAATTGGTAGATAAGTTGGGAGGGCCTATGAAGGTAGTTCGAGGTATGCAGCGGTTATGTGTGAATGGTTTGCTCTCATCGCAGAAGACTTAAGATATTTTGTGACCATCAAATACCAGCAAACCCTGGATGTCTTTCATATAGCATAACTGCATTCCCCCCTAATTCTCCTTTATTAGTTGGCTTAGCCTTTGGAAAAGATTGCCTACAAAAGATAATCTACAGTTCTTGGATATTGATAGAACTTGCACCCTCTGCAAAGTAGAGCCAAAAAGTGCTGATCATTTATTTTTCAAATGTTCTTATATCGAAGAAATATGGCGCGCCATTAGATTGTGGTTAGGTCTGACCCGTCCGATGTCTATTTTAGGTAGGGCCATTAGATGGATTAGAAAGGAGTATGTTGGGGCTAGTATAAGAAGCAAAGCTGCCAGAATGGGCCTCATGTGCGCTACATACACAATATGGAAGACTCCAAATTTGATCCAGTTAGAGTCTGCCTCTATTACTAGCTCGGATATAATCATTAGGATACAAATAACAATGTACAACATCCTATACTGATTATATCCTTTTTACCTTATTACATTTTGATTTTTGGCTGCATGGCCCACCCACCAGTTGTATTTGCTTTAACTTGTTTTGATGTATTGGGGAACATTGTATGTCTCCTGCTGTGTGATCTCAGCTGTATAAGAGGGATGGGAAATAAGGACTTTTAATAGGTCGTATTGGGCTGTGGGGTGTGTACTGATAGGGTGTAATGGGATTGTGGGGTCTTATGATTGGATCCATGCCTTGTAGACTATAACTTGTCACTTGAAAACCTGACTGTATTGAGTTTTGGGGTGTGGCTTGAAAGCGCTCCTCCTAGAATGTTCATGGTTTGACATCTTAGGCTTTCACATGCATACAGTTTCCTTGAGTTTCCGGATGCCTGAGGAATCTTTCCACCATTATGCCTTTATGGGATATGCCAACTATTTTGTATCGAGGAGCTGGTTGTGCTGGGTGTGCTCCAATAGCCCGAAAGTGTAGGTAGTGGTTGCCCTTTATTATGACACATTCTTGTTACTAGTCTCCTTTTGGGGGTCCAGGTGGTTGTTCCATGACTAGTTTGCGATAATATAACCAGTTGAATATGGCATAGTTGCCTTTGGATGTATTGGGATCATGGGGGCTTGCTTTTTACTTTATCATTTAGTTGGTTGACGTTGTTGTCTCAGGTACATTGCTGTGTTCTGGATGATTAGTAGATTGATTTGGGTGTATTGGGATGTGGGCAATCACTAAGATGTCTTTGCTAATGTTTTGTAATGGCCTTATTGGTTATGCTAGCGGTTAGGCTCTTCTTGCAGGTTTGAAGACATTGACATGGACTGTCTAATGTTTTTCTAATTTTATTGCTAGCCTCACTTGGATGTACTGGGGAATATGGGATCATGGTTAGGAGCACTGCAATATGGAGTGGCCATGGTGATTGGCCAACTTTGCGCTTCCCTAGTATTGGATTCCATTGTAGATTTAGGATAATGCTCTTTGATAGACAAATACCTGATATAAAAGGGAGCTGCTTCCCTCGTATCTAGATGTTGTGGGGATTGGGGGGGAATTATTATTATCCTGCTAGCCTCACTTGGTTGTAATGGGAATTATGGGGCCCTATATAGGCCCAATTGATGTGTAATTTTGGGGCCACTGGGGATGCATTGTCCATGTATGTCGAACTCTTTTTGATTGTTAAGGAAAGAAATGTCTTTGTGCAGAACTGGGACTGAAGCGGGCATTGGATATATACAGTAAACAACATAGAGATGGAGCCCAAGGTCAATGGGCATCGAGTCAGCTAGTCTTTAGATAGGTGAGCGGTGCGTGGATCTAGTGAAGCAGATCCTTGACCACTGTAGCATATCAATTGGACCCAAGCCTTCTTTAGTGGATAAGAGCTGATTTTGGGAAGGCCCCTGTATAGCCTCTCTTTGGTGGCTGTGGGACGCGGTTGCTTGGAATAGTGAAGCCTGTACCCTGGTTACCTATGGGCTTATTATTGTCTATGACTATTGGTTGTATTTGGGGATGTGGTTTTACTGTAGCTCCATAAAGGAATGGTAGACCTGTTATATGTAGGGTGTAATGGGAATTCTGGGAATTAACTGAGTCCTGGATATCTTAGTGCTATAGTACCTAGATGATGTCAACAGTGGAGGACACCATGGATTGTGGTATGACCCAAGGAATTTTGTACACTCATTTTTGTGCAATATACATTTTACAATGAACGATTGAGAGTGTCTCTCATTAGGTGATTTTTCTCCCAAGATTTGTTCACCATACTGCCTCTCCTCGACTCAATTCTTTGATTTTGTGGTTGTGCCAGCAATTAGTTTTGGGTGACTGTTTGTATTGAATTGAAAGGGGCCGTGCTCGAGAGGCTTGCATCAGCTCCGAGAACAGTTTCACTATTGGGCGATTACCTTCCTAGCAGTGGTGCTTCAGTATTTAGATTGCGCTTCGTTGGTTCAAAGAATAGTTTGACCTTGGGTGAGTCTTATCCACCTGAACCCTTGATTATATCATCCTGCACGACTGACGAAGGCGTTCGATGATACTGTTCATCGCGTGATTAGGGTTCGCCCTCACTATCTTGTGGGTGGTCGAGTTTTAGCATTGGAATTATTGGGCAGTAGTGATTTTGCATTGGCATTATTGGGAGTTAGGTTAGAACTCTTGGGTAGATTTGGGAGATGGGAAAGCTCTTGGACTTCCCTCAATGTCGGACTCCTTGATTTCTAACTACCGATGGGTGAGACATAGGAAAGTAGAAATGTAGGGGTCGTGATATCACTGTTGAATGCATCATGGGATAACATACTGAGAACTTACGAACAATACCTGCTTCGAAGACTACTAAGCTTGCAGAATCACCACAAGCAGTAGCTGAGGTAAGTGGTCAACCTATGGAATCTATGATTGCGAAGCCAAATGTTGAACCTAAGTCCCCTGAGGCAAGGGTGGTGTTAACACCGAGGGATGGCAACAACGAAGGAGTGACGAGGATAGTGCAGTAGGGTCGATGTCTAGGTAAAACTCTGACTCCTGAACCTATTATGATTACAGGAAAATTGAATGAAGAGCCAAGGGATGATGTAGCATCCACGATTGATGATGATGAGATTGAATTGGGGTGTGCTGATTCTTCTGAGTCTGGTGGGTCTGAAGAGGAGGTGTTTGCCCATCAGGTGTTTGATAATATGCTGCAACCAACTAACTCTGCGTAGAGTGAGTCCGAAAGTCCAAAAGAGAGCGAGTCTACACATATGGTGCATGCTAACATGATGAATCATAAAAAGCCACATCAAGAACCTATGGCTACCGAGGGACAAACATCCAAACCTTCATTTGCCAACTTATTTTGCGACAATAGAGAAATCACTCAAGGAATGAAGCTGGAATTTACACCAGTTGACAATGAGGTTACTTTGGAGATGGACGACGCAATGGAGATTGAACAAACTTCGGGCTTTTGCCTTATTGGGTGTTTCACCGGAAAGTTTCCAGGGCTAAAGGTCCTTAAGGACCAAATGGCTAAATGGCAAGTGCAATGTAAAATCATCCCTCACAGTAAGGGGTGGCTGATTTTTCAGTTTAATTTTGAAGAAGACAAAATGAGTGTTTTATCAGGTGGGTCATATGTTATATTTGGAAAATCCTTGCTCTTGAAAAAGCTTATGCCAGGATTTGCCTTCAACTGTAAGGACTTCATGGCTGTCCCAATCTGAATCCAGCTACCTAATGTCCCTTTGGAGTTTTGAAATAAACGGGGATTGTCCAAATTGGGTTCAAGAATCGGCCGCCCAATGTGTACCGATAAAATCACCGATATGAAGTCTAGAAATGGCTATGCACGTTTACTGGTGGAAGTAGATGTCTCTAAATGCCCTGTAACAACCTTTGAGGTGAAGCTGCCTATAAGAAATAGCTACACTTAACTGGTCATCTTTGAGACCCATCCAAGCTATTGTTGGCAATGCAAGAGATTCGCCCACACTCCCTTTGAGTGCAAAGGGCATCAACAAAAGAAGAAACTAAAGGAAACCCTGGACACAACTTCTACTACAATAGTGGTCCATACAACTCGACATAATTTGGAGAAGGAGATAGGGAGTAGGGAGTATTCGGCTAAACATGTAGAGGGTGGTCTAGATGTGAATCCAGATAAGGCTCAGGAACTTCAAATGCAACTTGCAGTAGGTGATGGAGGTAGGGAGGTGACGGAGGAGGTGGAAAAAGGAAGTGGCCTAACTCAATCAAACCAAGCAGACAACTTAAGGTTGAATAAGGATGAATGGCAGAAAGTTCAATCACACAGGAATACTAAAACTGGCATGACAATAATTTAGATCAAGGAAATAAGTACGAGTAAGCATTCCAAAAGTAGCAGCAGAGTGGCACAAAGAGTAAGGAACTTCTGCAAGATAAAGTAGCTTATGTTAAGAAGTCTCAGCCTAGTACAGACAGTAGTTACCGAGTGGTCATGCGATTCAGTTCTAGGATTCCACAGGGTGAGGGATGGAGCCGCCCTCCTCAACCTAAACAATGATGGTGTTTTGGTGGAATGTATGAGGCCTAAACCAGGCCTCGTGACAACCTAGTTTTTTCAAGTTCCTTCGACAACCCCAGTGCCATTTTGTGTGTCTATTGGAAACTAAGCTCACAGTGGCTAGTTTGGATAGGATGATGAGGACTAGCTTTAGTGAATGGGTGTGTGCCCATAATTTTGCAGCCCTCAACAACATAAGGATTACTAAGGAGGCCTAGCCGAAAATACGGAAATACAAGGATACTATTATAGGCAGGTCAGTAATTCAAAGTACAAAACTTAGTATGAGCAAGAACCTACCAGTAGCTGAAGGTAGTCGTAGAGTGGCACCAAGGAGTAGATCAGAAGGTAATATTTTGAAT
>JAOQMP010069860.1:0-22092 GCA_027563575.1 Erythroxylum pedicellare | reverse complement strand
CATACCTTTTCTCTAAATATGGCATGCTTTCTTTTCCCGATCCAACAACTGGTATCAGAGCCAATTTTTGTATGCATGATGTTGGTTCGTATATATGATGCATAGTTTGGTTTCTCTTTTGGTTGTTCATAGATTCTAAAGTTACCTTGTGAGCAAGGAGAGTTTGTAGCAAGGAGAGTGGTCTATCATCACCATGTTTCATCCTTGGCTTCATTTTTATGTTTTCTTTGATCACGTAATGTACAAAATCATGAAATGAGGAAGATGAAGAAGACATGGATTGAGAAATAAAAAGGTAAAATTTCAGTTTTGGTTATAGTGTCTTGGCTATATTTCGGTTTTTAGAAAACAAAAGTGCTGCAATTTTGTTCTAACAAATTTTCAGTTGTATGAAATTTTTTGTAACGAAGTTTCGGTTTTTACAAGTGCTAGAATTTTTATGTCATATTCATAAGTTTTGATTTTGGTGAAAAACAAGTGCAAATTTTTGTTTTCTTTTTTTAAAAAATCAGTTTTATGAAAATCAAATTTTTTGTTGAAAAAGTAATGCCATTACACACTTTTTACATAATGGGCCAGGTCATGTGAGTGAAGAGTTTGAAGGGGAAGGTCCAAATCCAAGAAGAATATTTTGGGCCTAAAGGGCTTGTAATTATTTTTATGTTTCTAGGATGGAAAATCAAATGTGGCTTATTATTTCATGTGATGAATGGGTAAATGAATATAAATAGTATGTGATTATATGTCCTTTAGAAAATTGCCAACCCTTTAAACATGAAGATGCTTAGTAGCTTTTTTAGTGGGAGGGTCCCAGTTTTTCTTTTAATGGATAAGATGGTTCACCATCACTTAGTCTGTTATAGATAAGAAAAATAACTGTTGTATAAAGTTTTTAATTTTTAAAGTTTTGTTAAATCTATCATCTTCCATACATGCATTATGATTTTATTCAAAGTTCCAATATTATTGACTAGTATGCTCATGTTTTAATAATTTATATTTTCAATCATAATCAACCACAAAATGAATGCACTCTTTGCTCTTGACAAATAACAAATTAGAAAACAGAGAGAATTTTAATGAATGGGGATGTAACCTTGACATTGTTCTTCAATATGAACATATTGTATAAGTATTAACTAAAAATGAACATGCATCTCTGGGTGAAGATTCAACTCTTGAGGTAGTATAACAATATAAGTGTTGGCAGAATGCTGACTAGACTACTAAGTGTTATATCCTAGCTTCTATTAGTAGAATGTTGCAAAAACAAATTGCTTGTATGAAAACTGCTAGTGCAATGGTCCATCACCTAAATGAGATGTTTGGTGTGAGGATTATGTTTGCAAAAGTAAAAGATATCCAAACCTTTTACAATGTCAGACAAAAACTTGGTTAACCAGTGCGAGATTACATGCTTAAGGTAATCTCTGTAGTCACTGAGGCTAAGATGCTTGGTCAGACATGGATGTGGATACACAAATGACTATGATCATCAATAGCTTAAACTCTTCTTTTCAACAGTTTAAGTTGGACTATGAGCTTAACAGAAAGGATTATACCTTGAGTGAGTTAATGAATACCCTCTAGAGTATGGAGGAGATATTAAATTTCAATGCTTATGGGCCAGAAGCTAATGTAGCATCTTGTTCTAAGCCCAAGGGTAAGGTAAAACAAAAGAAGAAGGGTCCAATGAAAAAGAAGGTCCAAACAGGGGTCAAGGCCCAACCCATGAAAAAGAAGGCCAAAGAGAACACTAAAGGAAAGTGTTTCCACTGTGATAAGATGGGCCACTAGAAAAGAAACTGTCCACCCTACCTTGATTCCCTCATAAGGTATGGGTTTCCTAAGTTTGTTAGGAACTAGAAATGTGGCAGATTTATTTAATTCCTGGATATTAGATTCAGGAGTCACTAACCATGTTTGTAATTCTTTGCAGGAGTTCCAACAAAGGAAAAGATTTCCTAAAGGCCAGTTTCAAGTCAAAATAACAAATGGATCCTATGTTTTAGCGGAATCAATGGGAGTAGTTATCTTGGACTTTCCTAGTGGTCATAGGTTATATTTGAAGGATGTTTCTTACATGCCAATAATTGTAAGGAACATGATTTCTATTTTTTATCTAATAAAATTTGGTTATTCCTTATATTTTGAAAATGTTGTTTAAATATATGAGAATAAGGATTTTATTTGTGATGCGATAATTAAACAGAGATTGTTTGTTATATAACCTATGATAGGCTCACTAAACACCACAAAATTGATAAAAGCAAGACATTCTAATGAATCTAGCTTTAATTCTAAATATCTGTGGCATTTAAGAATGGGTCATATCAATCAGAAAAGACTTGATAGGTTAGTGAAGGATAAGATCCTTACGAGCTTGGATAAAGATCTATTACCCACTTGTGAATCTTTTATTGAAGGAAAGATGACCAAGGCCTCATTTCCTTCTAA
This sequence comes from Erythroxylum pedicellare, assembly GCA_027563575.1. NCBI lineage: Eukaryota > Viridiplantae > Streptophyta > Magnoliopsida > Malpighiales > Erythroxylaceae > Erythroxylum > Erythroxylum pedicellare. The sequence goes on along the minus strand of JAOQMP010069860.1, from coordinate 19,635 downwards.
AAGAAATAGATTTGAATTCACATTGGACCTAGCACATACTGATGTGTGTTGGCCTATGAACATACAAGCTAGAGGAGGTTATGAATACTTCATAACCTTTACAGATGATTACTCAAGACATGGCTATCTGTGTTTGATTCATAAAAAGAGTAAATCTTCTGAAAAGTTCAAAGAATTCAAAGCTGAAGTTGAGAAATAACTAGGTAAGCTATTAAAATAACTTCAAGCAGATCGAGGCGGTGAGTAAGATTAATGATATCTGGAGAGTTCTAGCAATATTTAATTGACATTGGAATTGTTTCCAATTTGTCAGCTCCTCGACCAACTCAACAGAATGATGTAGCTGAGAAGATAAATAGTACTCTATTGGAAATGGTAAGATCAATGATATCCTACACTAGCCTTCCAGAATCGTTATGGGGTTATACCATATAAATGACAACATATCTTCTTAACTTTGCTCCATCCAAATTGGCATCTAAAACACTTAGGGAGTTGTCGAATGGTCGAGTGCCTTCATTGTGGCACTAAAGGACTTAGGGTTGCGTAGCCTATGTTCTAACACCTAAATCCACAAAGATGGAACCAAGGTTAGAAGTATGTTTGTTTGTAGGATATCTTACAGAAACTTGAGGGTACTATTTTTACGGTCCTCATGATAGGAAGGCATTTGTGTCGAAAAATGTGACCTTCCTAGAGGAAGAGTTTGTGTGAAATAACAAAGGAAGAAGTGAAGTAGTACTAAAGGAGTTAGCTATTTCATACAAACTAAGAGTTGATTCGGATATGAAAAAACAAGATGTCGAAATGGATTCAAGAGTTGAATTGGAAGAGCAACCCAAACATCAAGTTCTGCCTAGATGTAGTGGAAGGGTTATGAGACATCCAGATAGGTATCTAGGTCTAGGAGAAGGCATGATTGCCATCTTACACTAAGAAGAAATAGATCCTATTACGTATACATAGGTTATTAATGATGTTGATGCAAAAAAATGGCTCAAGGCGATGGAATCAGAAATAGATTCAATGTATGCTAATTAAGTCTGGATCCTTATAGATTTACTACCAAGTATAAAAGCCATAAAGTTTAAATGGATCTACAAAAGGAAAAGAGGATCAAATGTAAAGGTGGAGACCTTTAATGCTAGATTGGTAGCTAAAGGCTATACTCAAAAAGAGGGTATACACTATGAGGAGACTTTTTCTCCGGCTGCCATGCTTAAGTCCATGAGGATTCTTTTGGCCATAGCAACCTATTTCATTTATGAAATATGGAAAATGGATGTCAAAACTACATTTCTTAATGGGGATCTTGAGGAAACCATTTATATGGCTTAATTAGAAGGATTCATTGAGCCAAGCAATAAGCATAAGGTATGCAAGTTGTAAAGGTCCATTTATGGACTTAAGCAAGCATCCAGGTCTTGGAACATTAGGTCTGATAAGTTTATCAAAACCTATGAGTTCATACCAAAACTAGATGAGCCTTGTGTCTATAAAAGGATACAAGATGGAAAAGTTATTTTTCTAATCCTGTATGTTGATGACATTTTTCTCATTAGGAATGATGTGAGAATGTTATTTACAGTTAAGAGATAGATGAATGAACAGTTTTCAATGAAGGATTTGGGAGAGGCTAACTATGCTCTAGGGATCAAACTTATAAGGGATCGTAAGAATAAATAGGTAGCCTTGTCTCAATTAACCTCTATTAAGAACATGCTGAATAAGTTTGCCATGCAAGATTCCAAAAGAGGTTTCACACCTACTGGACATGGAATCAAACTTTCAAAGGAACAATCACCTAAAACCCAAGAGGAGGTTGAACACATGCATAACATTCCATATGCTTCGGCAGTTGGAAGTTTAATGTATGCAATGCTTTGCACTAGATTGGATATTTGTTACACAGTAGGACTGGTAAGTAGATTTCAGTTCAATCCAGGAATAGAGCATTGGACTGCGGTGAAATTCATGCTGAAGTATCTTCGTAGGACGAAGAACTTAATACTTGTTTACTATGGAAGTAATCTTATTCTGATGGGATATATGGATTCTGATTTCAAATAAGATGTTGATTCAAGGAAATCAACTTCTGGTTCTATTTTTTTTTAAAGGTGGAGCCATAGTCTGGAGGAGTATTAAGTAATCTTGTGTTGTTGATTCGACTATGGAGGCTTAATATGTTGCTGCTTATGAAGCAGCAAACAAAGCAGTCTAGCTCTACAAGTTCCTAAATGATTTGGAGGTGGCTCCTGAGGTAGAAAAGGCCATTACACTTTATTGTGATAATAGTGGGCGGTGGCTAATTCTAAAGAACCTTGAAATCACAAAGCTCCCAAACACATTGAGCGAAAGTAACATATCATAAGGGAGATAAACAACGTGGAGAGGTGAATGTGGTAAAGATTTCTACAGAGCAAAATGTTGTTAATCTGTTCACAAAGACATTGTCTCAAAAGAGCTCTGAGGGTCACCTAAAAGGGATGGGAAAGAGGGATATGTCATACTTGCTTTAGGGTAAGTGGGAGATTGTTGGAGTTTGTAAATATAGTGCCCTAGAAAGCAAGTGTATTTACATGTAACATAATTTTCTTCCAATTACAGTTTTGTAATGAAAATATTTATTATTAATGAAACAAAAAAGTTTGGTTTTATATGTATGAGCATTATATAACTAGTTATAAGGTGTCATGATCCTTTTGTAAATAATATACATATACATGGAGATTTATAGGAAACATGTATAATATTAGAATCTAAATTAATTGATTCATAGATGAATAATCAAGGTGGTCGCTTGATTATGGTTAGGTTGTAGTGTTGCGATTTATCTCCATGTAAGTAATGGAGTTTACCTTAAGGGAATGATGAGTTTCATATCAAGATAGTAGTCGACTATCGATAATGGCACCATTAAATGAATATGAAATCAAGTTCATTTTTAAGAATAAAGTAAGACGTTACTTTAGTCTAAAACATAGATTTTATCATTTGCTTATTATGGACTATAATCTTGATGAGTGGTGAACTCATATGTGTTTCATTATAATCCTTGACATGATCGGAATGAATTTTTACAAAGTATTAATCTAGTGTCCGCATTTTGGAATTATTAACTGAATCATGTATCAGGGAACATTAACTCAATAAAGAGTTTAAAGTGATATCATCACTTCTAAATATTTTATAGAGATAGGAGATTAAATTGGTGCAGGAGTTTGATTGAATATCTACTCGTCAAGTCTTAACACCAAGATGAGATTTTGTGTGTTAATTATCTAAAGGAATACTTTGACAAGTTATGTTTAAAAGTAAGATCAATCTACGAGTATGCTCAAACACCTTCACACCACAAACCATATGAAGTATAAGGAATCATAAGGAATAACCTATAAAAAATGATGACCAATACAGTATAAATAGAGGAGTGACCCTTTATGACAAATTCTCCCTTATTTTCATCATAATCAATTTACCTATTCCATACAGTTTTAAGAGTAAAGATTAACATAAATTACTATGCAAAATAAATGATTTTTTAATTCTCTTTTTCTTTTATGTTCTCTCTCTTTTTTTAAATGAAGAAAAATTGAAAGAAACTACATCAATAATGAAATTTGATGAGAGATAAAAATCACATTCCATCAACTATGGCCAACCCAAATATATATACAGCACCACAATTATTCTCCTATGCATCCACAAACATCAATAATCACGAATTCTCCACTAGCTTTAAGGTTTAAGTTAGACATTTTATTAGGTTAAAGGCTCATAATGTTGTTAACATAAAAATAAAAGGCTAATAAAGCTCAAAGGGCTTAACAATATGATAAATATGTCCTTAGGTGGGCTATTTAGCTAATGTGGCTTACCAATAAAAAAAGAATGCAAATATCATTTCCATACTAATGCATATGATAAAAGTGAGTTCTTGAATAGAAAATCAAGGCAAAGTTAAGATGCACATGTCATGAAGGTCAGATATGAACAAAAGACAATGAGACCAATATAAATGTGTCAGTTTAAAAGGATAAAAATCTCACTAGATTATGTCTACCTACTAGTCATTACTTTTCTAAAGGAAATGTTGATCGAGGTAAGTTTTAATCTTATAAACCCTCAATATTTCGTAACCGTACAGTTCGTAGCATAGTATTCAAGGTGTCAATCCCATGAGGAAGGAGAGTTATCTAATCCTAAAATCTAAGGCCAGAAAAAATATAAAACTGAAAATAAAAGATGCAACAGAAATTAATTATGAGAATTGAGTTCAACCAATCAAATCAGAAATTTAAAAAAAAGTATTAACAAATGAGCAATATGTAATCACAATAGAAATCAACCTAAAGAATTTACCAATTAATGAGAAAGGTGATTTTATTTATCATTAATACTAACTTAGTCGATAATGTGTCAATGTAGTGTCAGTTCTAGACTATCCTAGGTCTGATTACTCTCTCTCAAGTTATAACCATTAAACTCTAAATTATAATGTTGGACCCCATTTTTGGAGCTTAACAACCGGAGTCATAAACCTTGTGCTTACTACCCTGTAGGGTTATTGCCATCATTCCACAAGGTTGGTCTGCCCACACCAGTCAATCACCTAAAATACAACTTGACTTCTTCAAAGAAATTATAGCTCTATGTTCTAGTTTACTTTGAAGCAAGGATAATCTTAATATGAGTTTTACAACTCAAGATATACTTAAAAAGCTAAAGCGTGTTCATACCCCAATCATGCTCTCCCAACCGACCTCTCACTTACTCTAATGAAAAATTTCTCAAAACAACTCCAAAAGATACAAATTTTCATGAGAAGATAGTAAAAGATGTTAGAAAGCCATTGTTTCAAGAATCACTTCATTTGGAGATTGGCTAAGGAAGTTATACCTAAAAGAATCGAACACGTTTATACCATCAATCAATTTGTACTTATCTTGGCGCAATTGTCGTAACTCATACTACAAATGTCTGATTGAATTCATTTTTGGACGGTTTTAAAGAAGACTTCTATATCTACAACTTTCATGAGACCTCAAAGAGAAATTACACCATCTAAAGGATTAAAAATGGAATAGAAGATGATGATACAATTAATTTTAGGGCCAACATATAAACCCTAATCAGATTATGAAATTTGCAATCTCTCAGTTTACAAATTATCCAAAACCCTAATTAGATCTGAGCACTCTACTAAACTATCGGAACATCACACAAGATCTCTCTCCGTACAATTACCAATATGATTTGGCACAGTTTCTATTAAATTGCCTAACTCTCATAATTCAATTTAAGCATTTTCATTTAGTTCACCCTCTTAGTTTATTCCCAAATTATTCAAGAACACAATCAAATCACAACATTCATCCAATAAAAACAATCGACTAAATTATCATTAAATCAAAATAAAATCATGATGAAGAGTTTAGAACATCATCAATATTCCAAATCTTATCTTCATACTCTTCATCTTAATTCTATACATAAATAAAATCAAAACGAAAAGGAAATAATCACTCGAATAGACTACAGAAGACAACAACATCTAGAAACCTCTTAATCTAGGAAGTGTTAGAGAAATGCTCCAAAGGCAATCACCTTTAGCACGTGTTATACAAATCTTTTTGATTAATGAAAAGTCTTTTTCATTAATTTGATGTTTCTGTATGAATTGATAGTGATCTTAAATTGAATTAATAAAGTCCTTGATACATTACATAGCATAAAGGAAATCATGATGAGATCATGATAATGAAATTCCTATCATCTGTAATTATATTAGTATATAAATTATCCCTAGTCATAAGATTAATGAGAGAGGACATTATTAATCTAGATAGACTAGCACATGATATGGTCCTTGATTAGATCAAGAAATGGATCTCATAAACTATAAGCATGAGTTGCTTAAAGTTAACATGTGGATACTCACTAAGAGTATTAAGTACTTTAGATGACCTATCATAAGAAAATCATATGAATAATATATTCTAGTGTCAATGATAGTCTCATCATAGCAATGGTGCAAATGTCCTTAGACTTGAGGTGCTCAAGGATATCTTGGATACGAATCCTGTACTTTGACTCCATTCCTTATTTCCTCTTAGAGATTACTCATAGGGTGGTGATTGGGTACAACTTGAGGTATTCGAAGGTAATTGAGTAGGTAATAAAGGATTCTCCACTCTTCATAGAAGGAGATGATACCCACAGCCTCTTATCAGGATCATTACTCGGGAATCTATGGCTAGAGTGGAAATGTCATGAAGATAGTCTTCAGTGACATATCTAAATGAGTAATGAGCCTCGAGGATAAGAACTAACATCACTTGGGCTAGATGTGACTTAGTCAGTCTACTGGGAGTTATCACTTTAACCATTCTCTGAACCAAGTGGGGTATAGATTGTGAAAGGATGAATTGTATGGAAACATTGTCTATGGAAGGGTTTGTAGTGAAACCATTGACTTTTCGGTCAATTAGGGGTCTTAATGTGTTACTAGTTACCGCTCATGACTTGCTTAAAATTAAGTGTTAATTCAAGTGACCAACATAACCTAGAACCTAATATGTCACACGCATTTAATAGATGAAGAACGAGTCAAATGATTTTAGATAGGGATCTAAGATATAAGAGATGTATTACTAAGCTACATAAGTGTGGTAGTTTAGGGTCATTTGATTGTGAATCATATGAAACATGTGAATCTTACTTATTATGCAAGATGACAAAATTACCCTTTAATAAACAAGATGACAAAATTACCCTTTAAAGAAGTAGTGGAAGTTTATGCTAAATTAAATGGGATTAAAAGCCATTTAATTCCCACTAACTCTCCATTGATATTGGGGGTTAGAGGAAGGGAAAAGGGTGTAAGAAACATCAATTTCAGGAAAGTGTTGTGTGAAAATAAGAGACTCTTTGGTGAAGTGTTCATCATCTTCTCTCACTCTCTACAAACACTCTCAAAAAATACATCCCAAATCTAGCCCTTTATGTGTGTTCTAGCCATTCTTCCTAAAAGGTTTTAGGCTTCGTTCTTCTCGTCGATATCATTAAAGATGTCTTCCTTTGGTCATTGTGGTCTATGACAACCCGAAGAGGCTAAGACAACAAAGAACAAAGGACATTGTAAGGTACACATCTTATTGTTAAAATTACATCTAATGGCATACCGAGCCAGCTTCATCTTCCTCTTCCTTCTTCTTCTTTCTCTCTCTTGGTATTCTCTCTTTAAGGTTTCAAGTGTGGATGACGCAAAAAGCTCTTTTGTGCTCTTCTTGATAGTGCATTATAACACTAGTCAAAATAAAATAACTAGATTACTACTATAGCAGTGGTGAGTCTAGGTCAATCCCATAGAGAGTGTGTACAAAGTTTATGAAATGAAATTAATTAACGTTTTGGGTTAGGGGGTTTTGGATTTTTCAAACAAGAAAAATGAGACTAATCTAATAAAAAGAATTAAAGAAAACATATAAAAAATGATAAAAGTGAGGCATTCAGTAGGGACCTGATTTTTTAGTTCAATCTCATCGTACACCCTAATTAAGCATATTTTATTGATTTGTTGTTCTCAAACCTCTCCTAGCAACTATTAATCACAGGTTAATAATTAACTTGAGTTTTTCCTTAGGTTTTGTTTAATCAAGATATAAAATTAAATCCAACCATAGAATAACCTAAGATGCGATCTCCAAATTTAATTAGGCAGTAGCATTACGAATTGGGAAAACTGATTAGTCAAGGAAACAACCCCATACAAATCATTAGTCATTGCATATGAATTTTAACATAACAATTATGGATTACATAAAATTCCTAGCAATGGTTGCAAATAAGCAATTCAATAAATGCATTATAATCATCTTTTCGCAATACCCAATGGGTTCATATACAAATAACTGAACAATAAAGAAAATTCGATTATCCATACACAAAATCCAAATCAATTAACATAAGATAACATAATCAATTTCTAATAAGGGAAAGAGATAACAAAAATAGTAAAATATACTTAACCTAGGTCATTGGCATCAATGTCACCTCTGAACTGGCGTCAAGAATTCCATGGGTCTCTCCAAAGAAAGTGCTTTAGCCCTACTTAAATAACCCCTACTGAAGACCCCTAACAATGCCTCTTCACTACGCTTCCTTTTGTTTCTCACAAGCTCTCTTCTGTTCTATTTCCCTAGATACTTTTCACTTTGATGTGACAAATTAATTTTGTGGCCACATATATTGTTCACATTTTAAAACCCTCACTGATTGCTTCTGCTATATCTACGTATGCAGCATGAAATGCAAACTATGTATGCATTAAACACATACATTTGCGTTCAATGCAACATATGTGTTAAACACATACGTAGTTTACGTTTTCTTTTCCCACTCTACTGGCCCATTTTCTTCCTTACTACGATGTGTTTTGGCTGCTGTACTTAGCACTTAATTCACGTTGTTGCTTAGCTAATGGATTGCTATGTTTTCTGTATATTGTGCATGCATTTTAGTCTACCACATGCATGTTTCATATCCACCTACTGCACCTTAGCTCTATGAATGCTACCTTATACATTGTCTATTAATTAACTTATTACGTGGTTATTAAATTAACGTATATTGCATGTAAAATTCCCATCCATAATCATGCAGCTCATGTTCTTTGCATTTTGTGCTTTCATTTTTCTTGTCTTCTTCTTGTATTTTATGTTTCTTCTTCTTGCTCTAAGAAAACAAGTGCAAATTAGTCTTCAAAAAATGTCCCAAATATCATGCTTTCAACTCACTTTAGCTCCATCACTTTCAAGTTGTGCCTAAAATCACATATGAACTAAAGTGAGTGTCTTAAGCAATTTTATGTCATGAATGGCTAGGTGTTATGAAATAATAAAACAATCAATTAAGCACATGTCACCTCTTAATGTTCTTTAAATATTCTTTTATGTTTTGGGTAACCATAGGGACTTTTTGGGGTTCAAAAGGTCTAAAAAACCTCTTGAAACATGAAGTTCATAAATGATTGCTCATCTGCCCGATGCAGGCCACGATCTTAGCCCACATCTGAGCCTTCTATCGTGATCGTGGCCTTATAGGCCATGTTCATAGGCTATTGTTTCGACCCGAATGTCTTCCAAAACTCCTTTGTTCTTCGATATTGACCGTTAGATACTAGCAAACACATCAAGGTACCTCAACAATATAATATTTACGCACAAAAGCTTGTACTAACCGATAAAACACATACAACACAAATAATTAACAAACTAACACAATTATAACCTAAACACATACTAAATGTTCGAATTAACGGCTAAACACATATCAAACTATGCCCTAAAACATGATGCAAATTACACTTATCAAATGTACATTAACCAACCACAAAGTAAAAAGGCATGCTAGATTTAGCATTCATTTTTTAGTTAATTTTATTGTCTAATTATCACTATAAAATCCTACAAGCAATAGAAAAAGAGATAATGTTTTTTTAACATAAAAAAGGAGTTAACAAACATAAGAAACAAACTTAAAAACACACATGATGAACAAGATCCTATGCCCACACTTAAAAGTTACACTATCCCTAATTTAACAATAAATGTAAGAAATGGAGCATTTTTAAAAATGCAAAAATGTAAAGAAAATGGAACAAACTCCATTACGTGATTCTTTCTAAGTAATTCATGTGTTCTTCGTTATGTGATGTCATCCAGGTCTTCAAATATCATTGCTTCCACATTCTCCATTAGGAACCTTTCATAATATGAATTTAGGCAATGATCATTTACCTTAAATGTCTGTCCAATTTTTAGGCACTGTATCTCTACTATAGCACATGGAAAAGCAATAGAAGCCACAAAGGACCGACCTAATAAGAATGAAACTTATATGGAAACAATATAAGTCTAAAATGATAAAGAAGTACTTTTTGACCAATAATAAAGTTTTTCCTCTAGATCATCTTATCATGGAAAGCTTTGGTATTTTCCTTATATATCATTGCATTCTTATATGAGTTATTTCATATCTGTTTAAGCTTTTATAATTGTAGATTTTTATGCACCCCCATCTCATCAAGATTCATGTTACAATTGATAACCCAATATACTTTGTGTTTTAGCTCCATTGAAATATGACACAGATTCCCAAACACCAATCCATATTGGGACATACTAATTATCATTTTATATTATATCCTATAGGACCACAATGCATCTTCCATCCTTAAGTTCCAACCCTTGCTATTGGGTTAAACTATTTTCTCTAAGATCGACCTGATTTTTGTATTGGACACCTCAACATGGTTACGTATTTAGTGATTGTTAGAGGTGGAAATTTTGTGTATGATATGATACTTTTTCAGCAAAGCTTCCATTACCCTATTGTAAAAGTGCATTCCCCTATCATTTTTTATGGCTCTCAGCATCCCCAACCTAGAAAGGATATTAGACTTGACAAGAATTATAACAACATAGCATCATTAGTCTTAATGGTTTTATCATCTACCCACTTGGAAACAAATTCAACTATAAGTAAGATATAATGATAGCCAACAGAAGGAGGAAATGGTCCCTTAAAATTAATTCCTTAAACATAAAAGATTTCACAAAAAATGGGGTTTTTTAACATTTAATTTCTACAAGTTACCTGACCATTGGAACCTATCATGTGAATTGGAAAATAAATATGCACCCTTAAATAATAAGGGCATGAAAAACCAATTTCTAAATCCTTATGGCATTATTTTTTACTCCAAAGTGCCGTCCATAAGTGTACAAAAAAATAAAAAAAATGTAAAACAAAATAGAAAGGGTCTCACTCTCTAGAACTCAGCTTCTTATAACTTGGTATGTATAATGCCTCAAAAATAGGGGTCATCCCATATATAGTACTTAGATTCACTCTTTAAGTTGTCCCTTTAAGCCTTTAACAAACCTATAGGTAACTTGTTAGGAACTAGAAGATTCAAAATATCAACATATAATGGAGGTGTCAAATTAATAGAAAACAATTGTTCATCTAGAATTGTTTTCTTTCAAGAGGCCATCCTCTTCCTCTCAGACTAAGTGGCTAATATGATTATCAACCACATTCTTAACCCCTTCTAATCTCTAATTTCTAAATCAAACTCCTAAATGAGTTGAATCCATCTAATTAAGCTTGACTTTGTTTCTTTCTTCGTGAGAATGTATTAAAAAGCTGCATGATCATATCAAACAATAAATTTAGCACTCGATAAGCTTGAATAAAAGCTTTCTAAAGCAAACATAATAGATTAAAGTTCTTTTTTTGTTTATGGAATAATTTAGTTAGTTTGAATTCATATTTTCTATGAATAGTAAATGGCAAGGGTATCTTTTCCCATACATTATCCTAAAGCTACCTTCATTACATAATCACTTACATCATAGAAAATCGCAATAGGAAAGCTCCATTTTAGAGGAAGAATCACTGATGGGGATGTCAAGAGCTCCTTAAGTTTTTCAAATGCATTCATGCACTTTTCATCACACTTAAAAGGGACATCTTGTTGTAACATCGTGCATAAAGGAAAATTTATTTTCGAGAAGTCCTTAATAAACCTATAGTTGACACTAAAATCATTCATAAATACCTCTATGATCTTCTCAACATAATCAGAGAATATGCTCACCATGCGCCTTTATAAAGTGGTAGCTGCGTTGCACAAATCGAATGACATCCTTTAGTATGCAAATGTGAAGATCATCATTTATTGATCCTCTGGTGCAATAAGGGTCTAAAAATAACCTAAAAAGCCATCTAAAAACATTAATATTCATGTCTAACAAGTCTCTCAAGCATTTGATCAATAAGTGGAAGGGGAGAATGGTCTTTAAGAGTTACAAGATTCAACTTCCTACAATCAATACAAACTCACCAACTAGTTTGCACAGGGGTAAGGACAAACTCACTATCCTAATTTATAATTATAGTGATTCTAGATTTTTTGGAACCACCTGCATTGGACTTACCCACTTATTGTCGAAGATGGGATAAATGAATCCTGTATCGATAACCTTCATCGCTTTCTTTTTCATAAATTTCATCATCATAGGATTTAGCTTAGATTGTGGTTATCTAGTGGACTTCACACCCTCTTTAAGCAAAATGTGATGCATGCACATAGAAAAACTCATTCCTTAAATATATATAATTGTCCATCCAATGACCTTTTTGTGCTCTTTTGATACACAAACTAGTTTTACTTCTTAATTTGAAGTTAATGTTGTATAAATAATTATTGGAAGAGTTTGATTGACTCCCAAATATACATATCACAATTGAGCAGGTAATGGTTTCAACTTTACATTTAGAAACTATACATTAGAAAGCAATATCCTCTAGTAAGATTTAGGTAAATTTATGGAAGCACATTCATAAGTTATAGGAGTAGGTTTCAAAGAATATAAGGAAGCCTCTACCTCAATTAGATTGTCTCTTAACTCAACATCATTCATAGCTTGCAAATGCATATGCTTGGTTAAAAATGACTCCAATTGGTCCCTGTAATTTAACTTAAATACTTCCTGTAATAAATGATCAATTACGACAACAACAAAAATAGAATGATCATCTTAAGGATGTTTCATGACATTAAAAAAAATTTAATGAATTACATTCTCATTAAATTCCATTATAAGGGTGATTTAAATTTGGTATATCAATTTTGATTTATCATTATATTATTTTAATTTAAATTGCATACACTAATTTATTAAATGGCTTATAATTGTATAACTATATGGATAAAAGTTGGATGACTCATAAAAAATTGTCCAGTTAATATTTAAAATGAATGAAGACTCATACGAAATTTGCAAAAGATAAAATGGGTTCAAATTGTGAAATTCATCGTCCATGCATAGATTTCTTAAATTTCAACAATCAAAGTTAATATGAGGTATATAATCACTTGCTAATCTGAGGTTGATGATAACAATTCTGATGTAGATGATGGTGATAACAATGCTGATATAGATGGTAGAGTTCAAGAAATAACGAAGGATGTTGGGAATTATATGAAAATAATGGATAAGAACACTATTCCTTATACATTTGGTAGTAATAGGCATAATATGAGGCTACTAATTATATATAGGAGTTAATGTTAGCATACCCTATGTGTAATATTTAAACCCATTATATGAGACTATAAAGCAAAATATGTTAAATAGGACATCCTCATTACTTAGCATATAGATATAGATGGTGGAGAAGAAAATTGTTTAATGGCAAAGTAGAACATAGTGAAGCTCCTTTGCATTTTTCAAGAGATGATGTTCTAGATCTACTATCACGTTTTCAAGAGTTTATAACTAGTAAACACCTAGGTAATATAAAGTGAAAACAAAATTTTGTTGATCTTAATAAGAATAATAAAAAAGCATATCTTAAATTTGTTTTATCAGAAGGAGTTGATATTTAGGCATAATCTTGATGTCATACACATTGAAAAAAACATTTTTAAGAATATTGTTGGAATTTTGATGGGTATTAATAGCAAATCAAAAGACACAATTAAGGCTATATTAGACATAGAAGACATGAATATACAAAAATATTGCATATGAGAAGGAGATATGACAATTCATTTATGATTCCACCTATTTGTTACACTATATTAAAAAATGAGAAAGAAAATTTTCCCATTTCTTAATTTAGTTAAGTTTCCTAATAGGTATGCCTCTAATATAGCCCATTGTGTCAACGAAAAGTTTCAGGATTGAAGAACCATGCTTGTCATGTGCTTTTATAATGGTTCCTTTTTGTTGGAATATAATGGTGTTTATCGAAGGATGTGTCAACAACTTTGGGTGATTTAGGTGACCTTTTTAAGCCATGATAATGTAAGACATAGAAACTAGAAAAACTTGGAAAAAGATATTACTTCGATTCTTTATGAGCTAAAATTAGCTTTTCCTCAATCATTCATTAATGTTATAGTGCATTTCGTAATTTACTTACCATACGAGTCAAAAATTTGGGCCCTGATTCAATTTCAATCGATGTTAACAATTGAAAGATAATTTGTTTTTAATTCTACATTTATTGTATTTTCCTATTATTTATTAGCAAATTATGATCTTCTCTACCTTTTTAGGTTTTCAGGTTCTCTCAAGCATTACGGGGGTAATACAGCTTAACCTGAAGGCTCTATTATAGAGGTTTTTGTGTTAAACGAATGTTTGAAATTTTTTTGAAATACTTACATGATAATGAGGCATGAATACATAGAGAAGAACGTAACTTTGATTTTGATCAAGATGGTGGCTTATTAGTTTTCTTCCAAAAACTAAGGTCACTTGGAAAACTAAAATATATGGATTTAACTAAAGACGAACTTGAAATTGTCCATTAGTACATTTTAAACAATTATAAGGAAGTCGACTCGTATATGGAGTATATATATTACTTCTTATCATTAGTTTGTAATATAATTTAATATTCAACCTTTCTTTTCTTACATTAATTTTCATTTTAATTAGAGAGCATAAAAGTAAGATCAGAAGAAAAGGTGAAGTTAATGTTAAAGAAAGGCATGAGATAAAATTCCCATCATGGTTTAGGACCAAAGTATATTATCTGTATGAAAGTAGAAAAAATTAATATTTTCATTAATATTAAAACATGAAATATTAGTGATTGTTCTTTTTTCTACAGATGACATAGTTACATAATTGTAAATTACCAAAAGCAATAAATGCATTATATTCTTTGACATGTCGGCCTCATATAAGTGGTAAAAGATATATAAGTTACATTGTTAATGGAGTTAAATTTCATAGACAAAGAACGTGACAGTCGTCTTAGAAGCGAAAATTGTGGAGTTATTATTGAAGGACATCATAAAGATCACTTTATTGACTTCTATGGTGTTATTTCTAAAATAATTTAATTAGATCACATCAAGGACAAAAAGGTTGTTCTATTAAAGTGCAAATGATTTAATTTTGGTGACAAAGGGATGAACAAAAAACTAAATGGTAATATTACTAGCATCAATGTTAGTAACACTTGGTATGAAAAAAAACCTGTAAGTGTTCTCTCTCTATGGCACTATGTTAGGTAGCAATTGGCAAGTTATGTAGAAGTTTGAACACCGAAATATTTTTTATGTTTGTGCAAGGGAAAATGGTGAAATGGGTCAAGATAATGATGAAGTATATCAAGGGATTAAATTTCTACAGAATAATGCAACACCAGTAATTAAAAATAAGGATACATCATCATTTTATAGAAGAGATGTTGATCCCAGTATATTATAAGCAAATGAAGTATAAGACAATCTTAATATAAAAATGGATGAAGACTATCTTATTGATGAATTATGTGACAATAATGATACTTTAGATGAATAGTGATTAAGAATCGAATCCTAATACAATTAATGATGATTATTTTGAAGATCTTGATTACGATGATTATATGTATCTTAAAATTACTCTTTCTATTGTCTTATTGTAATGTTCATAACATTTATCTACTAATGTTAATATAACATTTTTTCCTTTATTTTGTTTCATGTATGTTATCAGGTTACTAATTTTGGTTTTTCCTTACTTTATTTTATATAGGTTATATTTTCTTTTTTTTATATTATGTATATTATTTTCTTATAAATGACTAATATTATGGAACTTGATAGAAACAAGGAAACAAGGTAGCAACTAGAAAATTTCCATAATGTAGCAATGCACAACTTAAACCAAATCATTCAGGTGATAACAGAAATTCAATTCTTATCCAATAATAGCATTCTGCCTCAAAAAATAATGAAATTAATAATGGATGCTTGAAATTTTCCAATGCCTTCAAGTATACATATATTTTAATATATATATCTTTATAGTTTAAACATTTTCTTATCATATTTGTTTGTTGCCATAGGAAATAGAGGATTTTCTAGCATAGTGCCATAACAAAGTAATAAAAAAATTCTACTTTCAAGTCGCACACAATAGCAACATTCAATGAAGTTAGTATTATTATCGGTTTGTGGTTTTTATGCATTCAAGTACACCTATGCTATAATTTATATTTTCATAGTTAAAACTTTTTTTATCATATCTACTTATTGTTAGCTTCCAACGTTAGTACTAAAAAAAGAGGTAGAGGTAAAACTAGAGGTTATGAAGTTAACAAAAGAATGATGCAATAAATTGTAAGTTATCCATACATATTGACACTTAGAAATGTTGCCTTATAGATAAGGTTCAATTTGTGAAATTGTCAAGTGATTTAGTAATTATTACATGTACAAAACTAATTTGCCTAAAACATGTTAAATACTTGAAGGAAGAAAAGTTACTTGAAATTGAATTAGAAAAAAATTACAATAATTATTCAAAATCTTTAACTTTAGGTAACATTGATTTAATGAATTTGAGATTAATTACCATTTTACTTATTACTCACAATTGAAATTGAATGTTGTGGACATTGAGAACCCATATGTTTCAGATTATGTTAATTTATTATTCAAACAAAGGATCAAGGATCATCATTTAAAGTTGCATAAGTATTATAGTTCTTTTACTTTTGATGTAAAGTCCCAAAGCCAAGTACTCGAATGAATGACTGAGCAAAATTGTAATAATTGATATGATTATTAGTCTGACCCAAAAGTTCAAGTTTGATTTTTTTCTTTCACATTCGCTTACATTAATCTTTTTAAATGAATTTGTTGTTAAGCTGTGATTTTTTCTTAAATTTAGGAAAATTATGAGAAGACAAAACTGAGCAGATCAAAAATTAAAATACTTAATACTCCAAGTTATTTGTAGTTGTTCGAAATGAATACGTAAGATCTATGCTTGTAAGTTGTACTTTAATGAATAAGCATTAACGTATTTATTGTTACTTGATTTTTTTATTTCATAAAATAAAGTGAGAAGGAACTAATGGACATGAGTTTGATAGGCTCACAATATAAACTCACTCACTATAAGGAAGGTAAAGGATAGATGTCAAAAGACGCAGAAAAAATTATTAAAGTATAAAATTTTGTTTAATATTTTTGTTCACTTATTAATGTAATAGTATTATATTGGTCGAATATTAATTTTCTCCTTTTATTTTAGAATAGTATGTAAGAGATACTAGAAAAGTCTAAATCTGAGGGTAATAAGCTTAATAAGGATGAGATTTGAGACACAGAACTTAATACTTGTTCAAATTATGTTAAAGACCTTAGCTACGACTCTAAGCCAAATGTTTCAACCTCTACAAACAAGATAATCTTTAACAAACTTCAAAAGGAAGCAATAAGCTTAAGGCTAATTAAAGGTTGAAGTAATCAATGGAGAAAAATCTCGAGGTAAATTAGCTAAACATGATATATTTTTTGAAAGGTTACTTGGTTCGGATTATGATGGAAATGAAGAGGAAAGTGAAGGGTATTGATTATAAGCCCTAACCTTGCTTTGTCACTTCCTATATATGTTATAATTTAACTTTAATACATTTTCTCAAATTACAAATTGGATTGGTGGGACCCAATCTGGAGACCGAACCCCAACCGAAAAACGGAGAACAGAAATCAAAAAAATGAAAGAATCCGAAGCAGAAATCATAAGGCGAAAGAAACAGATACGAATCGAAAATGAATGAAAACACGAATCGAATTGAATCATAAAGCGGAGACAAAGCGAAAACGAATCCGACATCCGAAAACGTATACTTTAGAAAACTATCACGTTGGAAACCTTAGACTAAACTAAAACGAAACCAGTTTTTTTTTCACATCTTTATTCAATGTCATTCAAATCAAAACATTTTCCCCCTTTGGAAATATCCATCTATGCCATAAGCTCAATTCATTTCATTCTCCAAACTTATCATTTCTCATCTTGTAAACAAAACATATAGTTTATTCTTATCTTTCTTTTGCCATAAAGAAAACAATCACACTTGTCCAAAATACTACTCTAACAAAAATTGGGCAGCATAACGGCTGTATTATAACAACCTCAAAACCTGCAAAGGGTTTTTAAACACACTTCTATAAAGCAAATCAATCCACACAATTCATCAAATTCATCGGACCTCCTGTCCGGAATCCCAACATATACAAATACAATTCTAAACCTAGCACTTCAATCATTTCCAATCATAATCAGAATCATCCATATCCAAATCACAATCAGATCTTGATTCAATATACAATTTCATCAGTCAATCCAAAACGCAACCCAATCAGATTCATATACAATCACTATTTATATACCATAAACATACACAATTTCATCATTCTTCATAATTCATACACCTTATGAATTAATTGCTTACAAAAATATCTCAAATCCAATACATAAATCTATAATTCATATACATCATGAATTCAATGCTTACAATACATTAATGGCATTCCAAGCCATATACAGAACCGATACCAAAATCCCAATTACACAAAACACAAGCTAAGCAAAATCGAACAAACGCCCTGACTTTCTTTCATCCAATCTCCTGCTTGAAACCTGGAGATGGGGATGAAAGGGGGGTGAGCTTGACAGCTCGTGGATAACATGTTTATAAATCAAATAATAAGCAAAAACATTTTCAAACCTCATTTCAGTTGATAGAACTATCACTGTAGGAAAAACATCAAAGGTTTATTCCTCAAAATTTCTCAATTTTTCCAAGTCAATCATAAATGCTTATTTATTTATTTATTTTTAAAACTCAATTTTTCCAAAACATTCATGAACAATATAAGGACATAAATGCATCACATGTACTCACAGAAACAAAAACACTTAATTCGCAGAAACAAAACACAAATCACATCAGAAATGGATTGGGTCAGTCCAAAACGGAATGTGCTGCACATTCCCGCATAGCTATCCTGTGCAGCCGTGAACAGAACGTACTACACTTCCCCGTATAGCGGTCCAGTGTATCCGTGAACTTATGGGAGTCCGAAATCGGAGCTTCAGTGTCACTAGCGGGCAGACGGGTGAAGCTTATCAAAACGAGACCAGTGCATTGACTCAAGCTTATGGGACCTAACCAAACCCACATAACACATAATTCATACCTGAAAATCGGGCTGCCGAAGGCATATTTCGAAACTTGATTTCCATACACATATCAAAACGCAATCATAATTTACACAATTTCTAATTCACATTGCACAATCATCATTTAGAATTTATATGGAAATTTCACAATCATTCAAAACCAATGAAATGATCAATTGAAGACATTGCTCAATTTATTCACAACTTTCGAAAACAAAAACAATGAATTCAAAAAATTTTGAAAGGACAACCCTAAAAAACGAGCTTAATCTTTTTACCTTCGATCAGGTCTTGAAAAATTCACCTTAATTTCCCTCCTGAAATATAAAAGGCTTAGAGCCCAATTAGAAATCCTATTCTTAAACTAAAATGAAATTTCATAACTCTTCACACCGAACTCCAAAGTTCACCAATTTAGTATCAATAAAAAGCTCAAAGAAAACTCTACAACTTTCATGAAGGGTTTAAAAATCAATATGGCCTCTAAGGGAGTCAAAAACTACTTCAAAGTTACTGCTCATAAAATGACCATATGAACAGTAACTGAAAATTTCCAACCCTCATAACTTCTTACTTCTAACTC
>JAOQMP010069853.1:0-22099 GCA_027563575.1 Erythroxylum pedicellare | reverse complement strand
GGGAATATGTTGTGACCTATTCTTCTTTATTGTGATTCTCTCTGTTCCTTTCCTCTATTTCTTCTTAGTGTTCTGTCTATCCTTTTCTTTTCCCTTATGATGTTTGTTCTTTAATATGACTAATCCCCTGTAACCGCATTTGGATAAGATATCTACGCTCCTTTGAGACTTATAGTAAATAATACTACAAAAGATTAATTCCATTATTATGTTTGCTTGTTATTTGGAACTGATTTTTCAGGCAACCGCTATAATAGATTTCTACGGCGATGCATTGTCTACTTTATTAAAAGTGTCATGCTTACGTTTGTCTAAGATCCTCGTGATTGATCTCATAAGTCTCCTTACTTCCTGTATATGGATCTTATATGTGCTAATATTATAATTGAGTGAATAAATATTATAACCTTTATGAGTAATCAAAGTTACGTAACATCATACAATTAGTACAAGGCCATTTGGGCAATGAGAAGAGTACAAAACACTAAATAGAACCCATTTAATTTTTATATTGAACTTGTCCAATTTTTGGGGACTTTCACCTAAGCTAACAATGAAGGCTTACTAGCATAGAGAACCGAGTTTTACCTATACCTTTACCTTCATGTTTTGCGATAAAAGGTTTAGGTGGGCCAAAGCGCAATGGTGAAGCCGAAGAAAATCATAGACATTTATATTATCAATGATGAAGTTGAAGAAAGTCATAGGATTTTAGTCAACATAAATTATAAAAAATTAATTTTATAATATTAATATGAAATTTTAAATTAATATTATAGTATTTAATTTTATTAAAAAAATTTCATTAAACTATTACCTAACTGACATAATAAATCATGTTAATAAATTCATGACATGATAGATTACATAAATAAATATATTAAATAAATAATCGGCAAGTATTTTATCTATATCATGTCAAATAAAAATTAAAAATTCTAAAACCTAATACTTAAAATCATTTTCTACCCTAGTGTCTCCTCCATCAATAAACCGGTTTACTGGTGTGCCTAAAAAGCAGAAGCTTTATCTGCTGGGTGATAAATAACAGAACTCTCTAAAAGATAAACCAAGTATTAATAACAAGAAATATCCTTCAACTTGTAGTAGCAAAAAAAATGAGAATGAGAAACTAACAATGAAACAAACATCAAGATTTAACGTCAAAAACCCAACAATGTAGAGGGAAAAAAACCACGAGACAAACAAACAAATAAATCCACTAAACTCAATAAGGATTTACAAGAAAAGTTGATCCCTCATCCCACAAAGTTTCAGTATTGAAATCAAAGTTGATATCACAATCAACAACCTTAAACTAATCTAAAAAACAATCAAACAAGGATGGAATCTAACCCTCTTTTCCCTATTTATATTTTTCTCACTTTTAGACGTTATGGCTACATTATCTTTCTCATGGTCACTTGGAGCAAGTCTCAAATAAGCTATTTATGGGCTCTTCTAGCTTTACAATTCAAAATCCTAATTGAATTAAACCAACCATATCGCATCTTATCCTAATCAGATTACATCACATTATCCAATAGGATGATCTCCTCATCCAAATAGGACTTTATCTTATAAGATTTATCTACATCACTATTAATAAGATAAGATATTACATTTAACTAGGAATGATACATCAATACCCATAAAGAACTCTATTATCTTAAGATGATTCTTCCACATAGTCTTTATCTTGTATATATATATATATATGTATATGTATATGTATATATATATGTATATGTATATATATATGTATATGTATATGATCGTATCCACCATACCATCCAAGGTCTCAAAATTGGGTCGGACATACAACAATCTCCCCCTCCAGCCCAAATATGGGGAAGACATTTTATTCTTCATCATTGATAGTTATATGTTGCACTAAGTTTTAGTGGGTAATTTAGTGTGTTTGTTGGATCCCATTTTCGGAACCCAAACATTCGGAGACATTTGACAGAAAATAGTACTTGCCCTCAATTATACTAAACCTGTTTTGGGGACATTTGAAAAAGCCTCATTATGGGTGTCGGATTTGGGTGTTCTTTGGGGTAACTTAAAAGAGAACTTCAAGATCTACCACTTTTATAAAGACTTTGAAGATAGAATCTATCGTTTGAAGAGTCAAAAATGGACCAGACGATGGTATTAGATGAATAGTAAATAGAGAAAGAACTCTCGGTTATAAAAGCAAAAAGCAAACGAAACAAAAGACATACGAAGCGAAGAGGGCAGACGAAACAAAAGAACAGACAAAGCGAAGAGGGCAGACGAAACAAAAGAACAGACGAAACGAAAGACAGATGAACAAAAAGTCTTAAGATGAAGCAGGGTCAACTTAAGACGAAGCAAAGTCTTAAGACGATGCAGGGTCAACTTAAGACGAAGCAAAGTCTTAAGACGATGCGACTCTTAAGACGAATGACGTCATCACAGACGATATGATGTCATCACAGACGATACGTCTCTATAGGCAATACGTCTTTATAGATGATACATCTTTATAGACGATGAATCTTTACAGACGATGCATCCTTACAGACGAAATGTCGTCATGATAGACAATATGATGTCATCACAGACGATACATCTTTACAGACAATGCATCTCTTAAGACGTATGATGTCATCACAGAAGATACATCTTTACAGATGATGCATCCTTATCGATGAAATGACGTCATCACAGATGATACATCTTTACAGACGATACATCTTTACAGACGATACATCTTTCCCCCTTATAAAGACCATAAATTTAAACTCTGAAGTCTAAAGTTTCTATACTATAAGTCAATGGAAAGCTGGACAATTAAACTACAACTTTTTAGATGACAACTTTAACTAATTTAGCCTCAATTAGTCTAGTTTCCCCTGGAAGTCAACACATAACTTCTACACCTATGAAAGGCTTAGATCAAAAATTATACATCTACCAAAGAAACACGCATATACACCTGAGGACTTTCTAGTTTTTTTGTTTAACTCATACATCACTTAATTACATCAATACACTTTGAATAAGGGCTTAACCCCAAAATACAACATATACAGGATGTTCGATGTTTACGGACTTAAGAAGCTGTCCCAAAAATGAACAAACCAACTTAGTGACAAAAGCTACTATTTTGGAATTTGCCCAAATGCCTTGCAAGGATCACTTGTTTTCTCGATCTTTACCTGAAGAGGGAATAATGGGGTGAGCTACATGGGTCAGTGGCTAATATATATATAAGCATTGGCAATTGGCCACATATTCAAGCATATATATATGTATGTTTAGCAATACTAGCATTCGTATTTTATTCAAGCAATTTAAACATTGATCAATACAACTCAAACTTAATACACAACATAAACTTCAGCCATTTAAACATAACACTTTATTATGCACCATACTTGAACATTTAAAGATGCAATGCACAATAATTGGCTGAAGGGTTCTGTAAACAAAATAGAGAAACCAAAATTTACTTCGTGAACAAAATGAATCCACATTTTGGATTTCATGTGCCACAAGCGGGCAGCCAGGAAAAGGTTTTACATCGACTTACACGTTACTACAAAACGGCTCCTCTCTTTCCCAAACACAATCAAATGTATGGTCAATTTCGTCATTCACAATTTGCACTCTCATGCTTCTTTCATTTCATCATATTCTTATATTTTAATGCTTCTTCTTCTTTTCATTCAATTTCAAACGTTATAACCTTTTTCAAGGTATAACATAACCGCAATGCATCAAGCATTTCCAAGTATTGACAATTATTTCAATTTCATGCATATCAATTTTAAGCAAAACCACGTATACACACATAGTCAAGAATTTGCCCAATCACACAATAATTATAAATACATTACCCACCTAATAGGCTTGCGAAAATCCAAGTCAAGCTTGCGTTTCCCCTTGCTCTTGGGTAGGATCCTCTAGGTTTCCTAACACAACCAAGGTTCCATTCAAAACTAACATTCCAATAAATTTATAAACTTTAAAAAAATCATAGAATCACAATAAATACAAATGAAACTCAAATCTAACCTATCCACAGTCCATCTAGGTTAGAAAGCTTAAGATCTAGTTTAGAAACCCTAAAATCAATTGGGTTATCCTAATCCATCTTCTTCCCATAAAACCTCTTTGTTCTCTAACTCCTTCATCCTCAATACAACCCATTCCTTTAATAAAGCAAGAAAAAGATGGTTAACCTACCTCAACAAACTCAATTTCTCTTCTCTTCTTTTTCACCGAAACTTCTCTTCTTCTCTCCTATTTTCATTTCTCTCTTCTTTCTCTTTGGTTCTCAAGACACGTCTCTCTTCTTCTAATATAAAGTCATTTTAATGATCTTTTCCCCATTTTACCCTTCATTTACCTTGTCCTTTCCATTTTGCCCCTTCTTTCATTTAATCCATCTACTAACTCCTTTAAGCTAACTTACTTCTAACCTTACCATATTAATTCTAACTTAATTCAAATTCTTCCATCAATTTATAATCTTTATTTATGCCAGTAAATTAATGACTACACTAAAAAATAATCAGAAAATGGAATAATCAACCAAAACCTAAATAAAAAGCTAAATCACAAATCACAAAAATTGGAAAAAATTTTGGGGTTCCAACATATAGGGTATCTAGAAAAGGCATTCAGGTATACGTAAAGAAAGTTAAAGCAGTGATAAAGTGGGAAGTCACAAGAAATGTATCTGAGATTCGAAGTTTCCTTGGATTACCAGGATATTATAGAAGGTTTGCTGGGGAGTTTTCTTTGATCTTAGCCCCTTTGACAAAGCTTCTAGAAAAGAATGTATCTTTCTAATGGACTGCTGAATGTCAGAGGAGTTTTGAGGAATTAAAACATCAGTTGACTATGGCACTAGTGTTACTTAATACATCGGGGTCTGGAGGATATGTAATATATAGTGATACCTCACACCAAGGATTAGGGTGCGTTTTGATGCAGTACGGTAAATTAATAGCTTATGCATCAAGACAGTTGAGGTATCATAAGTTTAACTATCCGATTTATGATCTAGAGTTAGTTGTAGTAGTGTTTGCCTTGAAAATTTAGAGACATTATCTGTATGGTGAAAGATTTCAGATATTTACTAATCATAAAAGTCTAAAATATTTGTTGAGTTAACAAGAGTTGAATATGAGATAAAGGACAAAGATTGAGTTGCTTAAAGATTATGACTACACGATTGAATACCATCCTGGTAAAGCTAATATGGTAGCTGATGCATTAAGTAGGAAATCTAATAACAATGTGGCACATATTCAGATATCGAGATTACCACACCTAGTGCAACTGAGAGCATTGAATGTTAAGCTAAAATTGGGGCAGAATGAAGCGTTAATAGTAACATTGAAACTTAGACTAGTATTGCATGGGAAAATTAGAAAGGCTCAAAAAGCAAGGATCCAGAGTTTATGAAGCTTATTGAGAGATTGATACAAGACCAGAATTATGGATTTGAGTTGAGAGATTGTTTATGTCAGAGGTGGATGATCTCATAAAGGAAATTTTGGAGGAAGCATATATAGCGACTTATGCTATACATCCTGATACTACTAAGATGTATAATATGATGAACAACATTTTTGGTGGCCAGGAATGAAGATACAAGTAGCTGAGTATGTTGTTAAATGTTTGACATGCCAACAGATTAAGGCTGAGCATCAAGCTCCAGTTGGAAGGTTACATTCATTACCTATTTAGGAAGTGGAAATGGGAGAGGATCATAATATATTTCATCATAGGTTTGTCGAGGACGTTGAGGTAACATGATGCCATATGGATCATTGTTGATGGATTGACAAAGTCGGCTTATTTCTTACCTATGAGGGAGAAGAATACACTAGATTAACTAGCCCGGAGATACGTCAATGAGATATTAAGGTTACATGGAGTCTCAGTATCTATTACATCAGACTGGGATCCAATTATAGGGTAGTTTACAGATAACTTTAGGCATAAAGTTAAATTTCAGCACAACATTTCATCCTCAGAAAGATGGAAAAACTGAGAGGACTATTAAGACTGTTGAGCCTGGTATTTATCAAAGATTTATGGATAACAATTCAAAAGGATTAGAAGAATTTACCTTATCCTATATTGATGACTTTATTATATTTTCAAATAAAGATAAGGAAGATCATTTAAAAAAGGTAAAAAGAGGTTCTCACTAGATTTCAACACAAAGGACTAATTTCAAGCCAAAATAAAATTAAATTAGCATAACAAAATATCAAATATTTGGGTATAGAATTTCATAATGGAATCTTAAAATTACAACCTAACGTCCTTGAAAAATTACATCATTTTCCTGACATTTTAAAAAACATAAATGAAGTTCAAAAATTCCTTGGATTACTAAACTATATCTCTGGTCAAGGACTTCTTAAAGATTTAGCTAAAAATAGAAAAAAAAAAGTTACCACTTAAATGTAGTACAAACACCCAATGGACATGGATAGAAGAAGACACAGCAACATTACATATATTAAAAAAAATTTGCAAGAATTTACCAACATTATATAATTACAATGATAAAGATACACTATTAGTACAAATTGATGCAAGCATGGATACATAGGCTAGCTGCCTTCTGGCGCAACTACCTAAGTAAAGGAATTATCTCTTATGTAAATATATTAATGGGACTTTTAATCCTACTGAAAAGAAATATCCCATCTATGAAAAGGAAACATTGTCATGTATTAAAACATTAAGAAAATGGAAAGTTGATTTATTACCTGTCGAATTTCATATTCAGACAAATTCTAAGTATTTATGTGGATATACTAAATATAATATTAAAAAAATTATAATTAAGGAAGCTTAATTAGATGGCAATTAGAGTTAAATCAATATAATTTTCAAATACATCATATAAAATCTTCGGTTAACAATCTTGCAGATACCTTAACTAGAGAATGGAAGTAGCAATCCTAAGTCTCAAAGATTCGCTCACTAAAAAGGAAGCAAAATTATTGGATCTTTAACAACAACTAGGTCCAGTAACAAAAGAGATTAACCAGTTAAGATCAATCATTAATCTTCTTGAAAAACAAAACATCACTTCCATCTAACCAATTAACACTCAACAAATTACTAAAATACATTTATCCCCCGCTCCTTCAAACATTTCAGCTGAACTTATTCATCCAATACTCAAATCTGAACGATCTATGCCTAATATACAACAAGATTTTAGAGAATCTAAAGTCTATGTTATTTTAAATAGACCAATGGCAGGAATATATGATGAATGGCATAAGGCTTCTATCCATATTATTGGAAAAGCTTCAATCATGAAGCTTCTATCTATATTATTGGAAAATCTTCAATCATTCATCAAAATTATTCAAACCATTCAAAAGCAGAAAAAAGCCTTAGCCGAATTCAGAAATCCTACATTAAAAGACAAAATGAAAAGAATTACTCCTGACATTCTTTATAATTGTTTTTAAGTGCTCAATGAATGGAAAGAGGCATAAAAGGTTTTTTAGTACTACCCCCAAAACTGAGGACAATATGGACCCAAAGCTATCATCTTTCTAGAAACAGATGCACTCACTGCCTATCTCTTTTTGCAAAGTGGTTTAGTAAATACTATTTATTTAACCAATTTAAACAGTCTTGCTAAGTTTCCAGTTGGATTCACTCTTGCAGTCAAAAACTACAAAGAAATATTTGAAAAAGAAAGATAAATCTTTATCAAGTTTTTCAGCAGCTATCCAATCTCTAAAAAAGTAGACAATTTTAAAGACCCAAACATACAACTATCTCGAATAGCTTATGTATAAGTAGGAATTAGCAATGTATGTATCCACCCATCGACGAACCACCAAAATATGAATTCAACTGGGATCTCATCAATCAGTTTAACCTCTATTGTACTGAAGGTGTTTATCAGCAATATTTAATGATTACTCCAAAATCATTGATTAAACTCAATTACAGAGGACCAAATATTCTGATGACATCAGCTTATCGTACACCTATATCTACTAATTCCTTCTTATTAATCAAACAAATCGAAGAAAATTTCTCAACCATATCCGGAGGATTCAACATATTATCAAATGATTGGAAGCAATCTATTTGTCAACAACTCCAGTAATAACCATCTCATCAATGTACCAACTGTCCTTCCACTTTAAAAGAAAAAGATCACAGCTCCTCGGTAGATGTAATTATTGAAGAGTGATGTAAGTAGTGATGTAATTTCAATTATGTAAGTCACTTATCTATAGGCCACCTATGTAGATAGCCAAAATTAAAAGTAGATTCTCTCGAAAAATAAATATATTTTCACTATTTTTAACAGTAAAAGCATATTCTGTCAATAGAAAATCTATTTTTACTATTTTCTTATCTTTAGTGATTTTTGGACACTTCTAAGTGCCCTTTGTCTATATAATGTAACGAGAGAGCCCTCAACTCTCTCTATGAGAAAATAAAACTATGTTTATCATCCTTTGTCTTAAACTCTTCAAACCTCTCAATTAAAGCCTAAAGATTGGCGCCAGAAAAGAGAACGCGAAGAGCAAAACAAAAGGTATGATCAATTTTGTTTTTAGTTTTTCATCATTTTTATATATTTCAGCATTTTTATTGTTCTTATTTTTACAATATTTTACTTTTGTTCTCTTTATTATCTATTAAAAATGCCTAATTGTACTACTTGTAGAAATATTCATCTAGCAATAATACATATTGAAAGAAAATTTTCACTTAGTGGAAAACTTATTAAAAACTTTAACAACACTTATAATTATTTAAAATTAATAAATGCTTCTGAAGCTACTCTTCTTAAAGAAAGACTAAATCGAGATACAGAGTTAATACTATACCAGTAGTTTTATATGTAATAAAATTCCATAAAGTACTAATATTTGTTAAGCCTTTAAAAGGTTTTTCTAATTGAATGCCTAATGCTAATATGGTAGACCAATCAAGTAATAATTTTTCTAGAGATAAAACACAGTATAAATTAAGAATTCCATCTGGTCCTAATGTTATATGTTTTGGTGTATGTTCTGTAGGAAATTTTCGTATCTTATTGTCTTTTTTGTAATATCCAAAATGATTTAATTCTTCTTATTCTATAGGTTTATAATTCCAGTTATAACTAGATTTATTTTATCTTTTTTGTTTTTCTCCACTTTGACTTGTTTTAGGTTGTTCTTCTAGTTTTAAACCTTCAGATTTTGGTTGATCCATATGTATCTCTTGTTGATCAAATTCATAATCGTAAATTATTTCATCTTGATCAGTAATAGCTTTTATAAGTTCATATTTTAAGAACTTGTTTTCGTTATTTAGTGTAAGTTTATTCACTAATTGGGTAATTTCTTCTAATTTATCTTTAATATTTTGTTCTATATTTTCCATGGTTTTATTAAAGTTATATTTGATGAGCTAGATGGCTCTGATACCAATTTTAGGTCTAATATTTGTATTATTAATTTTCTATTTTTCTAGTCTTTCGTCTATTGGATATACTATTTTAAATAATTTTTATAGCGTTTAATTAAAGATTCTAGTTTTTTATAAACTTCATTGATTTCATTAAATTGTTGTGATTGATATTTTTGATTTAATAATTGTATTATTTCTTTTAATTGATTTTCAATATTAAGTTGTTTGTCTAATAATTCAAATAATTGCTTAGTGACCACTCATAACGTATTATGAAGATAACTTTTTAGTTCTTGAAGTTGTTTCTTAATATCAATTAATTCATCAACTAATTGTTCTGAATTTTTGTCTGTTTTCTTATTAGATATTCCAGGCTCAGTAAATCTAATAGGTTTTTCTAATCTTGTTAAATATGATCTTAAAGGGTTAGATTCTTGTTTAAGTAATCTGTTTTCGTATAAAGATAAACGAGGTATATCATGAACTTGGTATGTTTTGTAATTTTATAGGACAATTGATATTTGGTAATTCTCTTAAACTAGTTCTTAGATTTATTCCTACTTTAGCTACATCAGTAAATAATTGATTGATATAAATTCAATTTGTATTTTTAAATTCAATATGGTGATGAGAATTAGTTAAAGCATAGCTAATTTGATAAGTAATAGAAAAAGGATATTGTCCTATTGTCATTAAATTTTCGCGATAAAATTTATAAGCTATAGTAATTGTTTCATCTAAATTATGTGATTGTAAAGGAATTCCTAATTTAAGGTAGGTTTTAAATTTAATTTTTCCATAAGTTAAATTTCCATTCATGATTCTGACTACTTAGTCTTTTAAATCAGTCATTCTTTCATCAATTATAGCCATTCTTAGAAGAGAATCTATTATTTTAAGATCTAATGGATTTTCACTACGAACTTGTTCTATTAGGGTTTCTATTTCTATCTATAGAGTAAGATTATTAAGAAGATAAAATTATAATTGATTTGATTTTTCTATTATAATTTTTAAATTTTATAATAAGTGGTATGATATATAGGAATTTTGATAATTATAGATTTTTTATTTAAGGATTTTATTATTGGTGTTCATAAAGTTATATAGTGCAAATATTGACAAAAGGAATTATATAATTGAAGCAAATCATTTCCAAAATTAATGGTAACCTTGATTCTTGTTGATAAATTCAAGGTATAATAAAAGTGTGATTTTCAGTAATGATATTATTATAATAACTTACATACCAAACAAATTTAATATTTCCATTTGCTATTCTTATTTATAAAGGTTTATTTAATTTTTTCCAAGTTTGAAATAGTGTTTTAGATGCTATACAAATAGTAGCACCTGTATCTATATAAGCATTAACTTTTCTATTCTAAATAATCACTTGAATAAATGTCATATTCAAATTCAGTTGTTGATTCTAAAGTTTGCAATTCATAACAATATAATGAAGAGATTGTTGAATCTGTTTCATAGTATGACTCCATAGGTTCTAAATTATATTTAAATGTTGAATTTAAAATATTAGTTTTTTCTTTGTATTTATTTTGATTTCTTTTTGGGCATTCGTTTGCATAATGACCTTCTTCCTTACATAACCAACATTTATATGTTTTCTTATTTTGAGGACAATATTTTTTTCTTAGGTTTAGTTTGTCTATAAGCTTTCTTTGTAAAAAAAAAATTATAAGGTTTAAATGAGAATTTCTTATACTTATTTTTGGGATATTTTCGCCATTTATATTTGTTATATTTATGTTTTCTTTATTTTTGATAGGTAAAAGAGCCACATCCATATTGTTTAGGTACTTCTGAATATCTAGAACAACATAGTTGAATATCTTTATTTTAATAATTTATGTAATTTTGCTTCTAAGCATTTTTATGATAATACTTCTTTTACTATTGAAATAGCACCTCTTAGATTATAATCTACTAGATTATCATGTTGTTTTATTAAGAATAATTCTTCTACTATTTAATTTATTGGATAAGGTAATTTTTGAATAAACAATTGTATATACATTTCTTATTCTGTACAAGTTAATTTATAATAATATTTTTTAAATTCATAAATATATTTTCCAAATAAAAAATATCACATATTCGTATATTATTTAGATGCCATAGGGCATATTTTCTTTCTTCATTTTCAATTTCTTGTTTATATGAAGTTATATCTTTTCCAGTAAATTCTTTATAAATTTCATTGGTTACTACATGAAAAGCTTTCATTGGTTCAATAGCATTAAGAAATTCAGTGTTATTTTTTATTCGTATTTCGTTGTCTAATGATATATTGTTCCATATATATATTCCTTTTAACATCTTCAATCTCTATAGTCTATACTTCAAGTGCAATTTTCTTTTATAAGCGAATTTGACATATATCAATTCTCTAGCTTCTTTCATATCTCCATAAGAGAAGCAATCTCTATAACATAGTATTTGACCTTGTTTTTCAAACATAGTTGAATGGCTCTAGCTACTTGTGCCCACAACTCCTCCCATTTAAGCTTGTCTATATCTTTCGACTTATTCTCCTATAACTCCTTCAGTATGCTTTACTACACTAACAAATCCTTCACTCTTTGTTGTCAAAGTCTAATATTCTTAATTACATTGAACTTCTACAATTTAAACCTTACAAATGAAGTCATTGTTGACTCCATTACACTATCATACCATTTATTAAAAAATAAGGTTTATTTAGTAAGAATAAGGAAGAGAGAAATAATAAGAAAAATAAAATATTTTTAATGAAGTTTGACCAATTAGGTTTGCCTACATCCTCAAGAGCCAAAAGCATCTCGATAAGTTATTTTTCTACTAATCTATTAACTAAAACTAAGATAAGTACATTTATCATTTGTAAGCAATACAATAGCAAGTACAAGATGATCCCTCGAGAAAGTGGTGTGGACCTAAAAATTCATAAAACTACTAACTAACGTAAAAGATAATTAATAAGAGAGGATTGTGATAGATATAAATAATGAAATATAAAAAAAATAATTAAGAGAATAGCTAAGAAAATAAAAATAAAAAATAAGAAGTTTATTAAATAAATAATTTAATTTTAAAATAATTTTTATATAAATACTTCCCCTATCATAAACTTGATTTCATGATTCAATTAATTTGGAATGGATATAATATATAGACTAATAAGATTTTCTAGACACTGAAATTGCACTCTCTTTAGCTATAAATATCTACTTTTCGACTAGTTATCCCATACCTCCTACCAAGCTAACATTTCTTTTAATGTATTAAGATTTATGAAAGTTTATAAAAGGTTTCGCCTTAATAGTATAGAGATAATGTAAGTCTATCTTTAGCACCTTATTCAACCCCTTTGACCTAAGTTGTGGTCCACTCATAAGCAAGCTCTCTTAAGGCATTCATAAATGAATTATGTCATATTTAATCACTAGCGGTGCATTATCGTGTTGGAGGCTGTATTCAAATATATTTCTTTAACATTAACTTAAATTAGGCTAGCCAATGTTTACTCTACAATTTGGCTTTAATTCCATATGTGTAGCCACTTTTTTTACAACAATAATAAGTTTATCTTTAAGCCTTTTCTTCCTTGTTTACACGTTCCATTTAGCAAACTTAAAAGATCAAAGCTAACTTGATTGTTATCACTGTAAGTGAACCCGATCATATGCTAAGGTTTGCTCTTATCTTAAAAGGTGAAGACATGATGTGTATCATATTTGAAACACATGTGTGTCGGTATTTTCGACCATTCTTTTAAGAAGACATGACCAAAGATATAGGTGTATTAAAGCATATGTCTATGGTATAGAAAGATAGAGTAAGTTAAACGAAATGAGACATAAGTATGTTATAGCCCATTCCATATGTGCAGAGAAATAATAAGATTCATACCTAATTCATGACCATGTTTACGAAAGATAACTTTAACTAGAAACATTATTTTGATGAATTTAAAATTCTATAAGGATTCTAGGACTTATTATGTCATATTTTGGTAAGGGGAAAATTATATTGAATTGTACCAAACAAAGTTTACAATTATCTATACTTATGTAAACCTTATCCATAAATAGGAAATATTTAGTCTTTATTAAGTGAGTTATGAACCAATACAGTAAAAATCAATAGTAATATGCATGAAACATGCACATATTTTCTTAAGAATTTTGTTTGATTTTGTGTCAAATATGTTAGGTTTTAACATATTTTTATTTAATTTTAAAATGAGATTTACAAATATTTTAAAATGACATTTACAAAAAATTAAAGGCTATTTTAAGCAAAAAATGAAAAAAAATATTTTTTTGACGAATATGATTTACCCCACACTTATGTGTCAACTCATATTCAATATAAATTAAGTGCAGGAAGAGATACAATATAAAACCCAACCTAGGGAGAGATCATGTGGGATTGAAGAAAATCTATAAAGTAATATGACATGAATCATGGTCATACTACAAACTATATGCAAGTCACAAGAGAAATAGGAAGATCTATGTCTAAGGCACAATTGTGACAAAGACCATGTCTCTCCCCCAAAGAAAATAGGAAGATTCATAGCTTGGGCATAATTATGGCCCAAATTGTTTCTAAAGGCATTAAATCATACTTAAAAGAGTAGAAATCCTAATTTTTTAGAGACTTTAGGAGATACAAATTTGACACATCTTTTTTCTCTCCAAAGATTAGGGTTAGAAGGTTCATAACTTCTTAGAAGGTCAATTCTAAAGTTGTTTTTCATTAGAGAGTCAAGATCTAAAATCATCTATATGGATTAAGCTACCTGCATCTTCAAGGATTTTTCATCTAAAAATATTTATATTATGATTTGCTAATATAATTTATCATTTTTGTTATTTCGAACATGAATAGTGGTTGAATATTTTTCTATGTTTAGATAGGAAAAACCACCATATTTGTTTATATTAATTTATTTTGATTTATAAATTCATATATATTTATGCATTTTATCTCTAATTGATCTTAATTTAGAGTTAATTAATTGTACGAAAGAAACTTAGCCACATGTTTTAGATTGTATCAACTTTACAAAATTACAAAAGGATCCACAACCTCAATAACAAGCATGTTCTAGATTTTTTTCTAACTTTGCAAAGTTATATAGAGATTTATGATCTAAAATCATGTTTATTAGCATTACAAACCAACATAATTTAACATATGATTGTCTCAAACTATCCTTATTTAAAATGTTAATTTTTAAACTAGTATTAAGGATTTTTTTCAATTTTAAAGTGTTATTGAGATCTTTGTTATTTGAGAGTTTTCAGTGCTTCTTTTATGTATTCTTTTTTAAAATCTGAACTTACTAAATAATTCCTTTTTTGTAGTGTCTAAATACTTAATGAATCTAGTTCTTCATTCTTTAAAATCAAATGGCTCCATTCTCTTATACATCTATTTTTAATTCTTTTAAGTTTGATTCAAACTTATTTGTAGGTTCTCTAGGATATATTCCATGGTGGGTTTGCATCAATTGATGTTAAAACTTAACTTTGAATTAAGTATGATTATCTTTTCATTTTTATATTGTTTGAATTCTACTTTGTTCTTTATTAAATAAAAGAGAAAAATTATATTATTTATGATTCATTTTTGTTCTATTACATAATTTCTTATTTCTAAAGATTCAATAAAAAATCAAATTCCATCATCATCTTGTTTTTAAGGTTTTTCGATATCTTTTATTGTGTTAAGGTTTCTCCTTTGTTCAATTTTATTAGTTCATGTCATTCATACTAATTATTTGTTTAGTTATGAAAAATGAAAAGAAAAGAAAAGAGGTGATGTAGGAATGGTGACCTAAAGAAATAGTTCCCAAATACATTTGAAATTTCCTCCTAGCTTTCATTGTTTGATCTTTTTCCACATTTCTTACTTAATTTGTAAGTTATTTTCCTTTTTGACTTATAGTTTTAGGGTTTTTAGAATTTAAAGTGTTAAATTCTTATTTTAGTTTATCTAGTTCTTTAAAGAAATTATTAAGGAAGAAAGAAATGGTAAAATGTAAAAGCATATGAGAAATTTTAGTAGAGAAAAGCCAAATATCTAGAGTGAAACATAAACAGATTGAGTGACATTAATCGAGAAAATCACGTAAGGAAGCATTGTAAGGT
Organism: Erythroxylum pedicellare; assembly: GCA_027563575.1. Classification (NCBI taxonomy): domain Eukaryota; kingdom Viridiplantae; phylum Streptophyta; class Magnoliopsida; order Malpighiales; family Erythroxylaceae; genus Erythroxylum; species Erythroxylum pedicellare. The sequence goes on along the minus strand of JAOQMP010069853.1, from coordinate 6,500 downwards.
TATTATTAATATTCTTTTGTAAGTTAATCCATCGTTGAATAGGATAAAGTTAAAAAGGGAAAGAAGGGTGATATTTTCATGCTTCAAACAATGCAACAATAGTTTGAATGCATGAATATGATGTTTGAAAAGATTAGAAAATGATTAGAACTGCAAAATAACACCATAGTTAATTTTCAAAAGGGACAATTACTGTAAGTTCTTAATGCACATCAATAATAACAACAAGTTCTCCAAAATGATTTCAACGATGATAAAAAGGCTGATGCCTTACATGACAATTAATAACCACCAATAAATAATATGGTAGATTTGCAAAACAAGGTGATTGAAAAGATAAAGGCAATGGATGGGAACCCAAGCGAGAAGACAAATTTAGGAACACTAAAATGAAGATTCTTTCATTCTAAGAAGGAAATGATTCTGAAGCATACTTAGAATGGTAAAAGAAAATGGAGTTGCTTGTCAATTACTATTATTACACCGAAGAGAAAAAGGAAAAACTTCTAATTATTAAGTTTAATGATTATGCCATTATTTAGTAGGATCATGATGTGTTTGATCTCCTACCTTATAAATCTTTCTAGGCAAGTGAACCTAACGCTTCTATAATACAAGTTATTAAGTACCAAGTGTTGATCTTATAAAGACTACAAGTACTATTAGTAACCCTTTTCTTAGTATATAAACAACAAATAATAAGGATGATGATTGATTAAAATCAAAATAAAAACAATAAACTAAATTAAGTCAATACAATTGATTAAGTAGAATAGATGTTGAACTAAGAAAAAATCAACAAATATAGCAGTACCTAGCTTACGAACCTCTCTAGGACTTCTCATGCAAATAAAACTTTAAACATCAAGTTTAACCTAAATTTTATTGAACCTTGGAAATTCCTCAATCATGCTATTACCTTTCTCAAGATTATTAACATTTAATTCTAGGTTGATTATTCTAAATGTCTTTCTAATTTTACATTACCCCATTTATTAATTCATTTATTAAGTTTGACCTTAATTCAGAAGATTTATGATAAGTTATCTTTAAGATACCATACTACACTTTTTAGTTATTCTAGATCAATTCAAGAAAAGGATTTCTTAGCTTTAATTACATAAAATCAAACATGAATTAACATACTGGCAATATTAATTCAAGAACAACAAAGAACACATAACTGAATCTCAATGAAACTGAATAAAAAAAACAAATTACATTGGAATCATTACACTATCCATCACGAGGTTCTTCTTATCTAGGTACCATAAAAAATTAGTTCCTCATAAGGAAAGACATATCGTCAAAAGCAAAGAGAAAATATAAAATCATGAGAAACTTGATGAAATGCCTTTTAATCTTTAAAAAGTTGATGGAAATCCACTCTAAATATGTCTCATAGCTTTTTCTTTGTATTTTCTACCATTTCAAGTTGTCCAATTGTGTCTCTCGAGCTTCCTTCTCTTTCTATTGTTCAATTTTTCCGTTAAATTTTATATTTAGATTATAAGTAATACACAAGCAAGTACATGATTGTATACTAGGCCGTATACTTTAAAAAGAGACGAAATCCCATCTGGGGTGAATACACATATGAACACAGGTGTATAATATGAAAATGGCCTCATCAATATACAAAATAAATGTGTATCTCTTAAACACGGACATGTACCATAAGAATTAATCAATACACATCAAATTCTTTAATCACGATCGTGAACTTGTCATATAGCTTCATAACTTCGTTAGAATTGATTTAAAACACTCGAAACTTGCCTGAATTTGTTCCTTTACCCTAAAATAAGTGAATAATGACCTAAAAATAAAATAGGAATGAATTAAGTAATAGAGACAATAAAAACACTCAAATAAACATGGAAATGCACTAAATAAAAATGTTTAAGCACTTACTAGTGAACTTATATTGAATAGGATGAGGAATTATGGGAGACTTATTGACAATTGGGAGGATATAAAGGTGATCATAAAAAGGCATCTTATCCCTAATTGCTACTATATTTAGTTTAAAGATTGTAACGTCTCACTTAAAAATTAAAGTGTTGAGGAATACATTAAAGAGGTAGAGATTTCCATAATTTAAACTTATTCTCTTGTAAGGAATTATGCTTCAAGAAACTTCCCAAGCTGGTATGGACTAAAGACAGGTGGGCTAGTTATCTCCAACCTTAATCATCATTCACACTATGGCTTGCGATGAAGGGAAGATTAAAAACAGTTCACACATTAGCCAAATACACTTAACTCGCTAATTGGTATTGCTTATGTAGATAAGCGAAAGAAACATGTGAACACTTATTCTTAAAATGCTAGTACATTAGCAATATATGGATTGATTTTACAATAGATGCTTGTCAAACGGGGTGATCGACAGCATAGAGTGTACATACACTATACAATTGTCCTATAGAAACAACATTGCATATAAGTGTTTTAAAATTTCACTATCCTCAATAATCACCACTATATGGAATCAGAGAAATATACAAATATTTGAAGATAAAACCACCTCCCAAAAGCATTTTTACAACCAATTGGTTCACCATGTACGATTCCACATATGTGTTTCAAAACAAAAGTTTCAGCATGGGTCCTATGTACTTAGATACTAGAATGTGTGATATCTTTCCAATAGTGGCAACCTTGTTTATCATTAAACTACATGTGTGGTTCATGATTATTGCTGGTATGTTGTTATGATTCATGTGAGAGCTGTTGGTTACAGTATCAGCTAAAATTTGCTTTGTAATGTTAGCTGCAAGTCTCTTTTATCTACGAATTTATTAAAGGTGGTTTATAGCTGAGGCAACCTGCCTAGTTGAGAGTTGTCATTTGCTGGCTCTTCAATCTCACTAGATTGTTGGTAGTGAGTTAGACGTATTGTAATTTTTATATTTATTATTATTAGTTGTATTCTAACATATCTTGATTCTCCTCCAGGACTTAATACATCCAAATTGTAAAAAAAAGGGAGAAGCCACCATGGCTAGTTTTTTTTTTTAATGATTTGAATCGTTAGATTATTGATATGGTAGAATTGTAACATGATGTGGAGCTAAAAGATATGATTCATATGGCTATAAAGTTAAAAGGATAACTAAAAAGAAAGGGAATTATGCCAAAAAATTATTTTTTAAATCCAAAGTATAAACATTGAGGGAAGGAGGGAAAGTGTTTAATAAAGTGGAAGGTAAATCTAAAACCCAAATTCATACTTGTGATTTTAAATGCTTTCATTTTTTTTTTATAAACATAGCATATAGCTTCATAATATCCTAATAATTAGGAAATGATCATAAGAGATGATGAGGAGATTAAGACCAAAGGTTAAAGTGGGAAGGATTCGATGTCTCCTTTAAAAAATGATGATGAAGATCGTATTGAGTATCCATTGGAAAGGGAAGCAGTTGTAATTAGACGTACTTTAGATCTCTAAGTTAAAAACAATGATGTTAATGGTAGTTACACGAGGTTGAGAAGTAAAGATTGCCTACCATCAAACATCCTAGTCCATATAGGATTCAATAGCTAAATCTAATTGGTGAGATGAGGGTTACTAAATAAGTTTCAATTTTATTATCGATTGGAAGATATTGTGATGAGGTGTTATATTATGTGGTGCTTATATATATTGGTCATATTATTTTTAGGAAAATTTGAAAATTTAATAGAAGGGTTATAAAGATAAGTTTACAAATATCTTCCTTTGTTATGAATAATAAACCCATTATTATTGAACACCTAAACAAATGTGTGAGGATCAACTCAAGTTAAGAACAATGAGTGAGAAAAGCAGAGTGAGCTAACAACGAGGATAAGAGAATAAAAAGAAAATAAATAAGGAGCTAATTGGATCAAGTATAAGTAAGATAAGAAAAATATTTTAAATAATGCATTATCTCGAAGGTACACCCCGATTTATATATTAAACGAAAAATTACTAGGTTTTGAATATGTTAAATAACTATATGAGAATAATGATAGTTTTGCATCTATTTAGCACTTGTGAGAAAAAATATATTAAAAATTCTTTAGGTGTGATGGATATTTGTTTAAGGAAAAATAAATTGTGTGTGTCCTCAAAGTTCTATGAGAGAGTTATTAGTGCGCAAGGAATAAGGGTAAGGTATGATGAGTTATTTTGGAATTAAAAATACTTTAGATATGTTCATTTAACATTTATTTTAGCCTAATATGCATTGTAATTTTGAAAGAATTTATGTAACTTACGTTATATACAGACAAGGTAAACTAAGGATATGTCATATGGTTTGTATACTCCTTTATAGTACCTAGTGAACCTTGAGTTCACATTTCTATGGATTTTTATGGGTTTATGTTGGGAACCCGCCCTCGTGGTTCATGTGTCCGACATCCTAAGTGACATCTGAACGCGTGCCTCACAAGGGTGGTGATCCTCCATGAGGAAAAATATCGAAACAACATCCGTTTTCTATTTCAAGACAGATTTATTTGGGAAAAACCTCAATCTTATTGCACCTACCTTGAGGTAATTAGCATAACTGTCATTTGAGATATCAGATTAATACCATCTTAGGACAATTTGAAGGAAGACTTTGAGGCCTACATTTTTTATAAAGACATCGAAGATGGATTCTATCGTCTGAAGGGCTAAAAATGGAGAAGTCGATAGCATCAGACAAATAATATGCAGGAGGAGAAGTTTAAATCACATAAGCAAAAAGCAGACGGAGAAAAATGATAGACGAATGGTAAAGGCAGACGAAGCTGATAAATAGACGAAGTAGAATGGTCAACTTAAGACGAAACAAAAATCAACCTAGGACGATACAGATGGTTAACTTAAGACGAAGCAAAAGTCAACCTAATACGATACAGATGGTCAACTTAAGATGAAGCAAAAGTCAACCTAAGATGATATAGATGGTCAACTTAAGATGAAGTGTCTTTACAGATGATACAACTCTTAAGTTGAATGGCGTCATTACAGATGATATGGCGTCATCACAGACGATACGTCTTTACAGATGATGCATCTCTTTAGACGAAGCATCCTTACAGACGATACAACTCTTAAGACGAATGACATCATCATAGACGATATGACATCATCACAGACAATACGTCCTTATAAACGATGCGTCTCTTAAGACGAAACGTCTTTATAGACGATACAACTCTTAAGGGAAATGACATCATCACAGATGATATAACATCATCATAGACGATACGTCTTTAGAGATGATGCATCTCTTAAGACGAATGACATCATCATAGATGGATATGACGTCATTATAGACTATACCAATGCATACTCCTAATCATCTCCCTTCTAAGGACCATAACTTAGAAGTCTGAAAATTCTATACTATATACCGTTGGAAAGATAAAAGAGAGACCTACAACTTTCCAGAAGGCACATTTACCTATATCATCCTGGATTAATTTAGACCTTCCCTTGAAGTCCGAACACGAACTTTTCCCTTATGGAAACTTAAAAATGCAATGTACAAACATAAAAGAGAGTCATGATCAAAATGCAATTATATTCCATTTGCATCAAAATATAAGAGTCTTACAAAGCTTTAGTGGGCACTTCAAGCCGCAATTACATTAATATCTTAAAGTTCCAAAACACAGAAGGTGCATAATCCATGATTTGCTTAAAATGAAACTAAAGCCTCTCTTTACAAAATTTGCTTCAAATACAGAATATACATAAATTGGAGTGATGCCCTGCCCTTTTCTACTAGATATCTTGCTCATCACCTGGATGTGGGGGAGTAAAAAGGGGGTGAGCTTAAGCCCGTGGGTAACAATTTATAATTGATAATAAGCAAAACCATTTATAAAGTCCTTTCCAATTTAGAAATTCACGTTATTGCAAATCATGTATACAGCACTTTTTTCAATTTATCATGACCACATCAGCATATCAAAATGATTCGGGTGGATCCAAAACAGAACATACTACACAATTTCCATAATGATCTTGTGTAGCTGTGAACTTAAGGGAGTCCATGAAAAAGCTCCATGCCACTAGAGGGAGAAGCTTTTACTTGGTCAACGTGTATGTAACAGAACTTAGGGGACCACCACAAACCCACATAACATGTATTTCAAGAATTATAAAACATATTGCCCAAAAAGGCACATTTCAGAAACTTGATTTCTTAAGCTTGATATCTTTCTAGAAATCATCTTCATATGTCAAAAGAAATTCATATGCAAAACATGCAGCACATTCTCAAAACATTCAAAGAGTAATAAATGCATATTTTTAAAGTAGTCGAAACCATTTATTTCCATTTTCTTGAAATAAACATTGATGTCTTATTATTCAACTATAAAAAAGTAACCCACCTTGAATCTCCTTGCTTGAAAGCTCGTTCAAGGATGTCTCTCCTCGTGCTTCTCTTACCTCCCTTCAATATTAACAAAACCTCATTCAAAAAGAACTCCAATTGGAAACCCAAAGAAACCCATGCATGAATTGA
>JAOQMP010069821.1:0-22127 GCA_027563575.1 Erythroxylum pedicellare | reverse complement strand
TTGAAGTAAATAAAAAAATTATGTAAAGTTAAAAAATATTACTAAAAAAAAGGAGCAATAGCCAATTTATTGTTCTATAGCTCAATGGTAAGAGGCGTGCAGTTAGATGCAACAAAACCTTAAGGTCTCGAGTTCGAGTACCAAAGAGGACAATACCTTTGAAGGTTGTGGTCGCGTCCAAACTTGAGGTAAGCGGGGCCCAGTTTGCCCTGGTACGCAAAACACGGACCCATCATTAAAAGGAGGACAATACCTTTGAAGGTTGTGGTCGCGTGCAAACTTGAGGTATGCAGGGCCCAGTTCGCCCCGGTACGCAAAACACGGACCCAACAGCGACGCTGTGAATTGTGTTTTGCTATGGCGAACTCTTGGCTTCGTCGTGGCGACACTAGCCTTCATAACTGAAATTATCTTTAATTCCCTCATTTCAATCATTCTTCCAATTCAGATTCATTTCACTCCTGTGTCTTGGAGCTTTTATAAATTTCAAAATGGTCCTTATGCTTTTAAAAATGCCATCTTTGTTTTTAAATGATAGTTGATTTCGGTTAATTGCATTTTCAATGTTTCCAAGAGAAGCAAGTGAAGTTATGCTAAGGAAGTAGCATTATGTGATTTTTTTAAAACCTTAAGATTGCTTGATTGAGATATTACAATTGTTGGAATGATATTTGAGCCTGAATTCTTTCAAATTTGTATGTTATTTGCTTAATTTCATAACTCTCCAGAACTTGTTTTAATTCTTGATCAAAGCTTGATGAATTAGAATTTTGTTAATATGATAAAGGCAATTCTTTCAAAACCCTATTTACATAAACACTAAACCCTAAACACTTAGCCCTTGCTAGACCCTTGAGCCATATTTTTGAGTACATACACATGTCTTAATATTAATGTCAATATTTTATTTCTAGTTCTTGCTTTAAGCTTACCTTTGTAGATAGTACATATTCAAAAAAAATATAGAAAGCTTTCTCACAAGAGAATATTTATTAAGGAAAGCCAAGAAAGAAAAAGAAGTAAAAACAAATCATAAAAATCAAATGGCTTTCTCACAAAGAAAAGAACGAAAAGTTCAGAAAGCTTTCTAAAAAAAAGTCTTTTATGAGAAAAAGTATACAAAAAAAGAAAAAATGTGTTAGATTATGTTTGTTGTGTTGACGTTTGTTTCGTGAGGGAAATAATTATGATGCATGTACTCATTTTTCTTTCTTCTCTTCAATCCATTCATTTAGCTTTTTGTACATTACAACCTTGAAAAGTCATCTTGATTTTCAAAATTATAGTTCTTGTAGTGTAAAGGTAGAACTATCACAAGCTTATGGTAGAGAATGGACTAAGCAGATTTTAGAGTGAAATTATCCCAAGACAAGTGAGTTGAGAATTAAACAGTTTCCTTTAAGAGAAATCTCTTTTTCCTCATCTCTTGGATTAAATTCTTGTAGTATTTATCTTCTTAATGCTCTCTCAATCTGCTTTGGTTGATTTCTGAGAAAGTGGTTTTACTAATTTTCTTCCTTCATTTTTAAGTATGGACAGTATTTTCTTTTGTACATATATCTCTTTGATCTTTTATAAGCATTGTCTAAGAGTACAAAGGTCTAAGTATGGGGGAATTTTATTAAACCCAAGTTTCTATATTATTTAGTGGTTTTTGTTATACTTTTCGGCTCCTTTTGTTGGACATTGTGCTTAATTTGACCTAAAAGTGCTTGTTTTGAATTAATGTAATTTGAGGATCATATTGTCATAATTAGTTAGTAATTGCACTCACTTGATTTATAGGATAATTGATATTACAAACTATTACTTTTCATTGCAGGACACTTAAGAAGGGGAGCCAAAAGTGGAACAAAGACATTGAAGTCACAAAATCAAATAAAGACATTTAGGGTAAAGTTCGCCGCGACAAATTCAATGTTTCGCCTTGGCAAAACAATTAAAGATCATCGTGGCGAAGTCAGCATTTCGCCAAGGCGAACCTTCGAATCAGTGCAAACCTAAACCATTTCCAAAAATTTCGATGAAACCATTAAAGATCGTCATGGTGAAGTCAACGTTTCGCCATGGCGAACGTTCGAATCAATGCAAACCCGAACCATTTCTAAAAATTTCACTTACTGTGCAAACCGATCCGACAACCCGTTTTTTAAGGAAACCTATTTGGGATAATTTACAAAACAACACGAGGAGAGTCAACATCATTATCATCGTTCCATCACCTTACCACCCATGATTCCATCATCATGTCCCTCATATCTATCTCTTTTTTTCACTCCATTTTTCACTGCCAACTTCCACCATGGGTAGCACGGATTCATTCCTAATTGTGAGACTTCTAGTTGCAATGCATGGCTAGGCATTTTCGTTCCTCTTGACGATGTAATGATGGCTGGAGTTCAATGTGCTGAAAAGTGGAATAGCTTAATCTATAGTTTAACTATGATTTATGAATTCCTAGGTCTAGGATTTGTAATTTGTAGTTAAGCTATGTGTTTATGGTTTTAATCAAATGTTGGATTATGTGTAGTTGGATTATTTTATGTAGAACATTGAGTTTGAATATATGAAGTCTCATATATGTCCATTTGTGATCTTCTTGATTCTCTTTTATCTTGCATGGTTGTGTTTAATATTGAGTTGATTAAGATTTCATTTGACCTATTGCATTGGGTGATCCTACCACACACACTAAGCTGCATTTAAAGAGATCTTGAGAAATGAAGTCTATTAGTTAAGATCTTGGACTTAAAGAGTACTTTAAGGTTTATCATTTTGAAGCTTAGTAATCTCTATTCCCACAAAAATCAATTTCAGACTAGGATGGCCAAACTCATTTTCAAGAGTATTCTATCACTCTTTGATCACTTGTTTTAATCTTTCTATTTTCTATTCCCAAAAATCCAAAAATACATTTTATATACTTTTTACAATGTAATTTAGTTCAGTTAATGTTTTCAAAGATCAAAAACCCTCCTTTTTCCCAATTAGCTTGCATAGCATGATATATAGGTTAACTTAGGTCCATTCATTTTAGGTTCTGATTAAGTGAAATGACCCGAGGTTGCACCTTATATTGCAATCCTTGGATTATTATTTTTGATTTGACCTCCAAGGGTACGAACAAGGTCAAAATCAGTCAACCACTAGAATTGGTACCATACGATACCTCTCAAATTACTCTTAAAAATAAATAGTGGTGGCATTATTATTTATTATTATGAGTTTCATACATTGTAGCCCACGATAAACTTTTTAAGAATATGGTACCCTTACGCATAAGGTCACAGAGATGATTCTGTATCACTTACCTATGACTGGTTAACCACTAGTTATGCTTGTAATAGGTTAACCACTATAGACTGGTAGTTACGGAGCTGGTTCTGCATCACTTACCTTTAACAAGTTAACTGCCATACACAGATGATTACAGAGCTGGTTCTGCATCACTTACTCGTAACAAGTCACGGAGCTGGTTTAACATCACTTACCTGTGACTGGTTAATCACTATTTACAGAGTTAGTTCTACATTGCTTACCCGTAATAGGTTAACCGTTATAAATATACTGGTATAATAACATGTATAAAGCCTAGCAATGTACTATAAGCAAAAGAAACTCTTACATTTACAACTCAACTTATTTTCTAAATTAAGTATGGGAGGATTCATAATTGAATTATTTCAATGGAACTTCTAATCATATAAAATTTAACTTTCAATTTAAAACTCATATATTACCAAAGCATACACTTTTGCTAGAAATATTCACTTGTAAAATTATGATTAAATGAAAACCATTTGCATAAACTCAATTTAAAGAACACTCACATGTCATCAATTTTTTATAAAGAATGAAGTCATATAAAAGGTTAAAATGCATTCACATATCATCAATTCTTTTACAAGGAATCTAGTCATATGAAAAAATTAAATACACTCACACGTCATCAATCCTTTTCTAAAGAATCTAGTCATACACATGTAATTAATTCTTTTGTAAAGAATTTAGTCATATAAAACAAATAAAATACACCCAAAACTTTGCGAACTTATCTCCAAGCACACTTACGCATTTGGTGCCTCTCCTTTACTAACACAAAGTGCATTTTGTTTAGGTATTTATTTCCAAATCAGGAAATAATTCATTAAAACTATATATTATGTTTAACTGAATTCATGATTTGTATCTAATCGTGTAACATACATGCTAATCATATTTCTGCTTAGTTTCGTAAGCTAACTTATTGGTCACAGTTTCCAAATCTAACTTCAAAAGTCACTTAAATACCATATTTTATCGATTCTAACTTCCTAATTTTTTCATAACACTATCACACGCAATTTAATTCACCATATCACAATCATACATGATGAGTCATGGTTATGACCTATGTACAGAATCCATACGCCTAATTTTTCCTTAATTTTCACATAGAAAACGTTCAAATTAGGTTTTGAAGTCTTCTAGAAATTTGTTCCACTTTGTAATTATGCCATTTCAACTTTTAAATCATAAAAATGTACCAAATATCACAAGTTGTTTAAACATATGGGCAATATTATATTACCATTTTCAATATCAATCATCTTGACTTAGGTTTCAGCTTCAATTATAATCACTCAATTTGAAGGTATGTAGGCCGAGTTATAGACAAAACATTGGGACTAGTTCAAGTTAACTTAAGACAGAATTCCGTTACACATTCCTCTCTTATCATATTCAACTAATTCCTTACAAAGAAACATCAAAGTAATACCAAGACAACATTGATCTTAAATACATCCATCTCACTCAAGAAAATTGAAAAAAATTAGAAATTTAAGCTAGGAAACTGACAACTTTTTCCTCCAACCTTTTGACTATTTGATAAATACTTTAAGATTTCTCCAAATCATTATCAAATTTTATTAAAAAAATGACTACACTTTTCTTCATCTCTCCTTGGCTAATGTTCACCGTTCGCTTCTCTTCTATTCCCTTTCTTTTTATGTCTCTTATTTTACTCTCTAATCACTCTCACGTTTATGTTGAAAGAATGAAGCAAAATGTCTTAAGTTTTATTTTTTATAATCATTTAATGGATTAAACATGTCACCTTCCTATTTGTTATCACTAATGACTCATCAAACACATATCAACATCTCATTGGTCTTCTCTAATAACTCATCAATCCACTAATATCTTGGAGAAAGATCAAATTGCCCATAATTAGTGTAAAAGACCAAATTGCCCTTTAATGCATTTAATTGACCAACTAACTGAATTAAATCCTGAAAACATTTCACAACTGTCTTATTTTGAAATTGACCATTAAATACATTAATTAGGGACGATACTTATTGATTGGATGCTTTTAAAATTTTTGAATGGTTTAAAATCATGAATACCCATTATTTTCAAAAAAGGGCAATTTAGTCCAATAATTTTGGATTACCCAAATTCTATCCAAACAACCTTCATTTTGACTCGTTTAAGTTCCTATGGACTCCAATCCTAATTTTAGAGCTTTTTATTATACTTTGAAATTATTCAGTAACTTTTTGATTTCCTGGAAGAATTTTCAGTTTGAATATAGAAATCACTAAATGTCACTGAAATTGTCCAGATTTCATTCAAATGTATCACCTAAATCTCCAAAGCACATTTTGGGGCTTTTAAAGCTTGTTTAAACTCATTCTGGAGTTTTTAGAAAAGTTTTAAGAAATTTTCGGTTGAGTCTAAAATTGTCTTTGGTCTATCCATGATCTCCGTTATAATCTCAATAATATATTTGAACGCTTAAATTACTCTAGTATACCATAAATAAGGCATACTCTACAAAATGCATGTGCAACATAGTACACAGTACACAATACACAATATAATAATCGAATTAGGATATTACAAATTCTCCCCTTATAGAAATTTCGTCCTCAAAATTTTAAACAAACATAATGATCTCAAAAATATGGATATTAACTTCATATCCATTCTTTGTGCTTCCATTATGTCAATCACCTCATAAGGACCAACCTATTGTGGGCTTCACTTATCACATTGTTTAAAACTAACTATTCCTTTCCTTGATGATGTTCGCAAAAATTCCTTGATTTTTCAACTTCAAACTCCAAATTCTTCCTCCATTTGCAAACCTAACTCTGTTGACGATTTTAGGTATTATTACTTTGACTCTCATACTTTTGATCTTACTTGCAGTTATCTAAACTAGTTCAATCCAACCAATTTACTTTCATCTATCTCATCCTCATATACCAACACTCCATATAACTATATACTTCTAATCACTTACAACTTAATTAATCTATCAAGAGAATACCTACTTTGGATGGTTAAGAAATTGGTAGATTTTGTAATTTGATCCTTTATCTCTTATATACTGTCATATCTACTTGGATTTCATGAAATTGCTACCATCAAATCCTTCATAATATGCTTTCATTTCCATTCCTGAATTTTGGGTAATTTTTGTTTTTATTTCTTTAGCTCTTAGCATTGACTTGTTGATTTAACAGGCAATTGAATATATGTTATGCTATCACCCTTTTCATATCTTTTTGATCATAAAGCACTTTCAAGGCATATTGCCTCTTTGGGTTCCTCTGATGCATAGCATACATTGGTGAGTGTCTTAATTTGGAATTTATTTCTTGACTGCACCTATGTCTACTACACACTATTCCTGACCTAGCATCAATGTAATGTTACCTCTCAATAAAATGCCCTTGAAATTTGCAACTAATTTGCATATGAAACTTCTTTATCAAAGTCATTGCTCACCAATAATCAGTCTAGTCACAACCTTGCTAACTTAACCATACATCAAACCATCCATTTAACACTATCAAGATTCACATCTACTTAAATTACTACTAATGAAATTGTTACTTTAGGTTCTCTATAAAACAACTGTTCCCACATTTCAAAATAAATAGTTCCTTTCTCATTATCACTAATTATAAACAAATCTTAATAATATTTTTCTTGTGTTTCTTATACCTCACATGGAGTTCTTAGCTTTTAGACAATGTGTCATAACGCTAGCCAAAATAAAATAACTAGACTACTACTATATTAGTGGTGAGTCTAGGTTGATCCCACAAAGAATGTTTGTAAAGTTATTGAAATGAAAATAACTGATATTTAGGTTTAACAGGATCATTTAGTTTTAGAAATAAGAAAATAAAATGAAACTAGACTATTAAAAACAAATTAAAGAAAATATGCAAAAAATGATAAAAATGAGGAATTCAGTAGGGACTCGATTCTTTAGTTTAATCTTAGCTTACACCCTAATTAAACTTATTTCATTAATTTGATGTTCTCAAACCTCTCTTACCAACTATTAATCATTGGTTAATAATTAACCTGAGTTTTCTTTTAGGTTTTGTTTAACCAAGATACGATCGTTAATTAAACCTAACCACCAAATAACCTATGATACGATCTCTAGATTTAATTTGGTAGTAGCATTACAAATTAGGAAAACTGATTAATCAAGGCAACAACCACATTCGATATGTCATTTAACCTAGGTTATATTATCCCTAATGATTACGAATCATTACTCACTACACATGAATTTCAACACAACAATTACGGATTATATCAAAATTCTAGCAATGAGTTTGCAAATAAATGATCCAATGAATGCATTAAAATGAATTTTAAAAATACCCAATGTGTTCATACAGAAATAGCCTAACAATAACGAAAATATGATTATTTATAAAGAACCCAAATCAATTAACATAGGATAAGACGATCAATTTCTAATAAGAGAAAGAAACAACAAAAATAGTAAAATACACTTAACTTGGATTGTCGGTGTCAATGTCACCTCTGAACAGGCATCGAAAACTTAGCCTTCTATACGTCTCTCTAAAGAAAATGCTTCAACCTACTCAAATAACCCTAGCTGAAACCCCCTCGATTCCTTCTTCACTGCACCTCCACTCCTCTCTATGAGCTCACTCCCCCTACTATTATGTGATGTGACAATTTAGTATGTTTGGTCCATCTTACTACTCATTCCACTCTTCTTAAAACCTCACACCCTTCTGTACACTATTTTTTTCTGTTAAGAAACACTCCCTACCTAGCTGTGCATCATCTTTTTGGTATGGAACGTGTTTACGTGTTGCGTTTCCATAAGAATATGTTGCATTTCCAGCTTTGCTTCTATTATGCTGCTGCGTTTCATGCTCCACTGTATTGTTCCCCATAATGAAACTTAGCTCTATGGACGTTGCCTTATAAATTGTCCATTAATTAACTTATTACATGGTCATTAAATTAATGTAAATTGCATGTAAAATTCCATGCATAATCATACAGCTCACGTTCATTGTATTTTGTGCTTTCATTTTTCTTTCCTTCTTCTTGTCTTTTAATTTTCTTCTTCTTGCTTTAAGAAAACAAATTAAAATTAATCTTCAAAAAGTGACCCAAATATCATGCTTTCAACTCACTTTATCTCCATCATTTCGGAATTGTGCATAAAACCATATATGAACTAGAGTGAGTATCTTAAGCAATTTTATTGCATTATTCGCTAAGTGTTATGAAATAATAAAATAATCAATTAAGCATATGTCACTTTCGAATATCAAATCTATAACAATGGGTGAACTATTTATTGTATCTTTGTCATTTCCTATCATAGTTTTTGAAGCAAATCAATCATTAAGATCATATCGTATGATGCTAACATAATATCTTATTCATATAAAAACCATTCAATTTCCTCATATTTTAAATTTTACTATCTCGTAATGCAATTTTGAGCTTATCAAACCTCAATCTCTTCAAACAGGGAGTATACCTCATCTTCCATTACGTTACTCTAATGTTTAATAAAGATATCTTTACTTGTCCATTTCTAATACCTGTAAACACTTATGTGATTTCTAGTACCCCCAGAACTCAATTTGGGACTTTATTAGTTACTAAATTTTTTTAATAATCTAAAATCTCTATGTCATACTTGTTCAAAGGTCTCACACATAATTCTTATCATTCTCCCAATCGTCAATTATAATTATCTATAAAATAATGGCTTTAAATTATAAAAAGATAATTCTCCATTATGGATCAAAACTTATCACTAACATTTCCTTGAAAATTTTACTACCATTTTCACTCTCTTGATTGTCAAGAAATGAAACAATTGAACTACATTAAAAGAAACTCAAAATAATGAGTCAATATGCCAATATACATATAATTGGAAGATTATATCAAGTTGATCATTGCTACTAAAAATATTGTTCAATCATCAGCCTTGATTAAAGATTCCATCATAATGTCATCCATAACATTACTTTGTAGGAATCCATAAATCACCTTATAATAAAAAATTTGCTTTACCTTTAACACAAAATTTTATGATAAAATTGATATTTATTCTAATAAATCACTTCATGAGGTCATAACATTTAAATATATCAAAATTCAGCCTCTAATTACTCGTATCAATAATTAATCCTCAATGAATTCAACCGTAATAAGCATATTCATCCTCCAGATATATTCACAAATTACTTCTCCAATATTAAAATGTTGAATAGCCTAATAAACTTTTGTAATTATTGAGTCATAAAAACCTAAATAACTTGTATACTTAATTGTTAATACTTTTCTAGCTATTATGGTTGATATACTAAAACATGGGAGCATTCTAAATTTCCTGCAGGATACTATATCTAACTTCCCTTGTGTACCATGCTTAACTTCCTTTATAAGTAATCCATATCGACATAATGCACTATTATTTAATTCCCTTCCTAGTATGACTCCATGGTCATCAATATCTAATAACATCAACTCAATAGAGAGCTTTTAAGTCTAACTACTATGTAACTACCTCCATGAACGTTCTACGTTACTGGTGTAGTTTTAATGAAAGTAGTTATTATCATGTGGCACTCTAAAAGCTGTAACTTCACACTAATCTAACTAACTTAATCTTTTAGCACATACGAGTGCTTAGTTTCGGGATTGATCTCAATATATTCATCACTATTGGTACCTATCATAATATCAGATGTATCCTTAGCTTCCTGCTGGGTTATTGCAATTACCCCAGCTTATGTAGGTGATCTCCTTCCACATTAGCTACACCTTGGTACTAAGTTCCTAGTGTTTTAAAAGTCTATGGACATTGTAAGTGAACTGATTAATCTTTGACTAAACTATATTCCTCGTCCCATCCTTTTATCACCAAACCATTGAAATTTATTATTATTATCTTGATCTAAATAAATTAGGGTATTTTCAATATCTTTACTCTCATCGAACGATTTTACACCTAACTTACAAATACACTTAATCAAACTCCCTAACCCTACTAGGCCTCCCGCAGCTAGCGCATTGCCGTTGTCTGTATCTGTATTGTTCACTCAAGGTAAAAACAAAATTCCAATGGAAGTTTTGCCAATCTTAACTGTTCTGACTGGGGATAATTCATAAAGAAAAACATTTACTAAATCATCCTTGTGCTCAGCCTCCTAAGTTGAAGATCTTTAAGTGTTACAACCTCTAGTATAGCTTTGGGATCCCTAAGGTTTTGTTAGTGCATTATGTTGTGAACTCAAAGATAAATTATATAACACTAGAAATTTTTTTTGTAGACTCATATGAAAGAAAATAACAAAACTTTCTAAGTTGTTTTGTTCACAAAAACCTTATAAAAACACGTTGTGAAATCATAGCATGTATAAAGACAACTCTATTCCAAAATAAGCTCTGATACCACCTAAAAAGACCCATCTTGGAGTTTCCCCTTCGAAATCCAAGTGGAGCCTTCATGATGACCCCATAGTAGCCCTCCAATCGATATCTAACTCAACTGAAGGGTTCTAGCAAATCTAAGTCATTCAACTATTACAAAACCTTTTCTACTTTAACTTTTACAAGCACGAAAAATAGTGGGAAATTTTTTGCTTTAATTCAGTTTATTGAAAATTTTGACATCCCCAAAAATTTCAAAACACTTCTATATTCATATAAATTTCTCAACTACAAATTATGGACTTTAAGTCCACTCACAAGCAACCCCAAACAAATAATTTTCAACAATCACTACAATAAACTTTAAAAAGCTTAAACATAATCGAGCATTTCATTTAAAAGCCTTTATAAATATTCGTTCTTTACACAAATGCACATATCAAAATGACACAAGCACAACAGACGATACATCTAATCTTGTGATAAAAATCCTAATTACCGCAACACTGTATGCATATCTGGGGTGGTTTGTTTAAAAACATAAAAATAAGGGTGAGCTAAATGAGCTTAGTGAGTGTAATCAGTTTACTAAAAGTTAACTTTTTATAACAACTGAAATATTCTTATACAATCATAAAGCTCATGGTAAAATAATTGTCATAATAATTCACTCGTGCATCATAAAATCCAGTAATCCGATAACATGTTATAAAACACATCTTCATTTTTTTAAAAATTACTATATCAAAATGCCTTTTTGAAATTAAACTCATAATATAAGATTTTCCTTTTTCCTTAATCAATAAAAAGTGTTGACGATAAGTTTTCTTAAAAATTTTATACTGCAAATAAGCCAACAAATAAAATTGGTACCATACGATGCCTCTCAAATTACTTTTAAAAATAAATAATGGCAGCATTATTATTTATTACCATGAACTTCTTATACAATACAGCCCACCATAAACTTCTTTATACTATAGTACCCTTAGGCATAAGGTCACGGAGCTGGTTCTGCATCACTTACTATAACAAGTTAATCGCTATATACTGGTGGTTACGGAGCTAGTTCTGCATCACTTACTCATAACAATTCACAGAGTTGGTTCTACATCACTTACCCGTGACTGATCATTCACTATTTATAGAGTTAGTTCTACATCACTTATCCATAATAGGTTAACTTTCATAAATATAATGGTATAATAACATGTATAAGGCCTAGCGGTGTGCCATAGGCATAAGCAATTCTAACATTTACGACTCATCTTAATTTTCTAAATTAACTATGGGACGATTCATAATTGAATTATTTCAATGTAAATCCCAATGATATGAAATTTAAATTTCAATTTAAAACTTATATATTGCCAAAGCATACACTTATGCTAGCAATATTCACTTGTAAAATTATGATCAAATGAAAATGATTTTCATAAACTCAATTTAAAGAACACTTACATGTCATCAACTTTTGACAAAGAATTAAGTCATATAAAATGTTAAAATGCACTCGTATGTCATCAATTCTTTTACAAAGAATCTAGTCATACAAAACAATTAAAATACACTCACATGTCATCAATTATTTTGTAAAGAATTTAGTTATACACATATCATCAATTCTTTTGTAAAGAATTTAGCCACATAAAACAAATAAAATACACTCACAACTTTGCGAACTTATCTCCAAGCACACTTACACATTTGTTGCATCTACTTTACCTACATAAAGTGCATTTCATTTGGACATTTATTTCCAAGTTAGAAAAAAAGGCATTAAAACTATATATTCAGTTTAATTGAATTCGAGACTTGTATCTAATCGAGTAACACATACACTAATCATATTTCTACTTACTTTCGTAAGCTAACCTATTAGTCACTGTTTCCAAATCTAACTTCAACAGTCAATTATTTACCATATTTTATCCATTCTAAATTTCCAATTTCTTCAAAACACAATCTCACCTAATTTAATTCACCATATCATAATCATGCATGATGAGTCAAGGTTATACCTCATATCCAGGATCCATACTTCCAATTTTTCCTTAATTTTCACATAGAAAATGTTCAATTTAGGTTTTGAGGTTTTCTATAAATTTGTTCCCCTCTCGAGTTTCTATATCATAAAAATCATGCCATTTCAACTTCTAAATCATGAACATTGCACCAAATATCACAAGCTGTTTCAATATAAGGGCAATTCCAAGTTACCATTTTCAATCTCAAATTTTAATATCATTCATTCCTAATTAGGTCTAGGTTTCTTCTAGTTTTATTTCTATGTATTAGGTTTTCACTTCAATTAGAATCACTCAATTTGAAAGTCTGTAGGCTGATTTATGGCCAAAACATTAGAACTAGTTCAAGTTAAGCTATGATAGAATTCCACTACACATTCCTCTCTTGTCATATTCAACTAATTCCATACAAAGAAATATCAAAGTAATGCCAGGACAACATTGATCTTTACCATATCCATCTCACTCATGAAAACCCATAAAAATTAGAAACTTAAGCTAGGAAACTTACAAGTTTTTCCACCAACCTTATGAGTATTTGATGAATACTTTAAGATTTCTCCAAATCAGGATGAAATTCCATCAAAAAGGACTACACTCTTCTTCTTCTCTCCTGGACAATGCTCACCCTTGGCTTCTCTTCTTTTTCCTTTCTATTTCTATCTATTACGTTACTCTCTGTTCACTATCACATTTAAGTTGAAAGAATGAAGCAAAATGTCTTAAGTTTTGCTTTTTATATTCATTTAACGGATTACACATGTCACCTTCCTATTTGTCATCAATAATGACTCATCAAACACATGTCATCATCTCATTGGTCATCTTAATGACTCATCAATCCACTAATATCGTGTAGAAAGACCAATTTGCCCATAATTAGTACAAAGGACCAAATTGCCCATAATTAGTGCAAAAGACCAAATTGCCTTTAATGCATTTAATTGACTAACTAACTCAATTAAATCCCAAAAACAATCCACAATGATCTTTAGTTTCAAATTAACCATGAAATACTCTAATTAGGGTAAATACTTATTGATAGAACGCTTTTAAAAATTTTGAATGGGTTTAAAATCATAAATACCTGTTATTTTCCGAAAAGGGCATTTTAGTCCAATAATTTTCGATTACTCGAATTCTATTCAAACAACCTCTATTTTGACACGTTTTAGTTCCTATGGAGTCCAATTCTAATTTTGGAGTTTTTCATTATATTTTGAAATTATTCGGTAACTTTTCGATTGTTTGGAAGAATTTTTGATTTAATTTGGGAATTACTAAATGTCACCAAAATCTTCCATATTTCATTTAAAAGTATCACCTAAATCTCCAAAGCAAAATTTTGGGCTTTTAAAGCTTGTTCAAACTCATTCCATAGCTTTTCGGAGTTTTCAGAAATTTTTTATGAAATATTTGGTCGAGTCCAGAACCATCTCTAGTCTATCCGTGATCTCCATTATAACCTTAATAATACATTTAAATGCTTAAATTACTCTAGTGTACCATAAATGGAACATACTTTATAAAATGCATGTGCAACAAAATACACTATGCAATAATCAAACTAGGATATTACAATGCTTACCATACATCAGAATGAACTAATTGAAGAACAAACTTGCTTCTTGAATTTAATGTGTTAAATTTTATGAAGTGTTGCTTATTTGTAGCATAGTGCTCACAAAAGCATAACAACTTTATAAGCCTAGGGAGTAGATTTACTTAACAAGGATCTTTACTTCTTTCTTGATATATAACTATGTTTTTTATATTATAACATTGAATATGTTTCATTAGACTTCTTGAAATGACTAGTACTTTTTTTTTCTAACAATGTTTCTCCCTTTAACTTATAATAAGTTTGTACCTATCTTTTATCCTCTTATAAGTACAAGTGCACCTAAAATTATGTTCAAATTTAGTTGTAATTTATAATTTGCGCCAAAATTATCTAGTCATCTTAGACAAAAAATTCTTCTTCAAGATAACCACGTATCATACTTCTTAAAAAGTATCAATTGTTCCATCGTACATCTTCATCCTAATGATTTTAATACTAATAACCTTTAAAGGATAATCATCACAATTGTGCACAGATTCTTTTGAGATAGGTTGAAAAGCCATATGTTAGATAGTAACTTCCTACTTTAAGTTATTGTTACTTTTTCACAATATAGAATATTATGATTGTAATTGAAGTACTTAAAAAATTTATATAGGGAATGGAATTTTTTATTTAAATTTCAGCAATCCTTTTTTAAATGACCTTTCTTTCCATAATTGTATCATTTTAAATTCTTCTTACTTCTTGATTTTAGCTCTCACTTAGACCATATTTTATTAATCTCCCCTTTCTCACCACTGAAGTTCAATTTATTGTAAACCAAATTATTTGCTTTTTTAATTCTTGTGTCATCTTTCTTCCTCCGTAATTATGATTGCAACATCCTTAAAGACTAAGCAGATTGTAAGAAGATTATTGGTTAAGTTGATGATGAGTTGGTCATACGAGTTAGATAGACTTTGAAATAGACATCCAGTATGTTCATGTGACTTTATTCTATAACTCAATGACATAAGTTGAGAGAATAGAGTAGTTAAATTATGAATATGCTCAGCTATTAAGACAAATTTTGACATCTAAAGAGTATAAAGTTTCCTTTGAAGGAAATTTTTATCATTTAGTGATTAGATCTACTATAACTTTTTGAGAGAGTCTTTTCTCTTTTTCTTTTCTTTTCTTTTACAGTTCACAAAACTTCTTTAGCTAAAGTTAGATGAAGATTTACTGATTATTAACGGAGATTTCAACGAACTAATTTATTCTTATTTTTTATATATCACATCTTATCATTTTATTGTAATCTTCTTATCTTTTGCATATTATATCTTATCATTTTGTTGTAATCTTCACCAATATGATAAGCCCAAATTCCTTTATTTTAGCATTGACTCATATGTATAAATAAAGGTACAAGTCTTTATATAAAACACATAAAAATTCAATAAGATATTGGTTCAGTTGTTCAATTCCTTTCAGAGCCTACCTAAAATTAATTTCTACAAGTATTTTCACCAATTCTCTTAGACGACCAAAAACTTAAGGGAGGTTGTTAACAAAGATTTTAACCAACTAATTTATTTTTATCTTTTTCTTATTACATCTTATCATTTTATCATAGTCTTCTTATCTTTTGCATATTATATCTTAACCTTATTTAGTAATAAGCATATTGCATTAGTTGTTAGTTAATTTTATCAGCGTTTAGTTAACAGTGGATTATATAAGCTAATCTAACTAGCAGATAATATCAGTTGTTTGTTTAAAGATTTTTAGTAAAATTAATTGTTTATGTGTAAAAATGACTTATTAGGGCATGACATCTTTGAGTGCATTAAAAGGTTTTTAATTTGCTGGAGTAAACATAACCCTCTAGCTTGAAGGTTGAATAAAACATTTTAAGTTGTAAATATAATATATGAAAATAATATGACTACTGATCAATAATTTATTGCCATATTTCTCTAGGTAAATTTTCCACTGATATTATAGATTATCAAGAGTCTAAAGGATTGTTATACCATTTTTAACTATCTAAGCTGGAATGTTGCTTTACTGTTTTTTAAGTATAAATTTCTTAGACATGTCTTTGTCTTACCTTTTTGTAGTATTAACTCCTAATCTAACTTGCGAACTACTCAAATTTGACTCATTACAATTCACCTTAGAAATTTGTCCTTAAGTAGAAAATGCCTTTCTTTTGTATTATGTTATAATTCTGTTATAATGCTAAAAACTGAAAGATAAACAAATACTTTTATCTTTAGACACAGGCAATATCAGCTACCTCAAATTGAAAATTGTTTTTCAGGTTATAGATATTTTAAGAGGAGATATGGACTAAATTGATCATTCCTCTATTCATCGTCTGTCGTACCTTGGACCTGAACTATATACTACAAGTTTCAGAGGATGTTCTTGAATGACGGACGATTTTATGACTGGACGATTCTATGACACAGAGTAAACACATTTTGTTTCTATAGTTATAATAATTGATAAAGATTCCTGATAGTTAGTTTGTAGCACAAGAGGGTTTAATAAACTTCTACGACTTTCTAGAGTGTTGCAAGATGCCTGCAATTATCACAAATCTCGATATTAGAATTCATAAGAAGTCAAAATCGACACCTTCAAACCTCTAAGACTATGTTTTCAAGTGATATAATAGTAAGAAGATGAGTAATTATTTCTACTAAATGTGGCAATTTTCAAGCAACCTTATGAAAAATATGCTCTAGTTAAGGGTTCCAAAACATACCAGTTCATCAAAAGGAAGCTTGTCTCTCTTAGTTCCATC
Source organism: Erythroxylum pedicellare (assembly GCA_027563575.1). NCBI lineage: Eukaryota > Viridiplantae > Streptophyta > Magnoliopsida > Malpighiales > Erythroxylaceae > Erythroxylum > Erythroxylum pedicellare. Next base: position 5,005 of record JAOQMP010069821.1, on the reverse strand, counting down.
ATGGTACCAGCAATTGATTCAAGTAGTATGAATATAAAACTATAAACATCATCATCTAATGCCTTTATTTGCCTCAACATGAGTTAGATTATTAGCTTAATATGTTAAACTTGAAGCATTAGTAACAACTGCATAATGAAAGTTGAGATGTTTACAATTACTTAAGAGCACTCCCATATTCCTGCCTATAAATAACCTAATTCATTAAAAACTTCAAACCTAAAAGCTATAGACATTTCATTGATAGATCAATAAATCAACGAGAGTTACACCACAATTTCCTATTTCATCAAATATGATGGACAATCCTTAATTGCTCAATTTTTTTAGCCCATGCTCATTGAGCAAGATTTTATTTGTCTTCAACCTATTGTTAAAGAAACTAGGAATTATTAGAGTATGTAAAAAATGCAGATGTGCTACCACGAGTATAGAACTTTCAAACCTTCATGAGGGGAATGATGGAAATTTTAACAAAGATAGTAACTAGATTACATAGCTTTGAAGTATGTATAAGCAATATAATTGAAGTATTACCTGCTAAAGGTGTTGAAAGTTTACTGGAAGCCATAATTCTCTGCCATAAAAAAATTCAAACACAATAGAAAATAGAATACCTAGGTTTGTTAAATCCAACTCTCTAATTTCTTATACACCACTACAACGCCGTCAAAAATAACCCCCACACTACAAGCTAGAAGGCCACCCTCAAGAATACTTCAATTAGGTTAAAGCAAACACAATGTAGTTGACCATAAACTTAATAGGTAGGCTTAGGTGAAATTTTTATGAATGGATCCAAGGGTCCATGGTAGGATTCGTAATATAATGTCCATCTCATAAATGGACCAAATGAAACAAACACTTACTAAAGTTATACTAGTTCATAACAATTAACTCAACATTCTCCCACTTGGACAACATAATCATAGAAAACAAAATATACAAAATCAATACACCGATAGGATGTATAAATCGTATATAATTAGATGCTATTAATCTAAAAGCATAACAATAACATTAATATGAATTCATCATAAATGAATGTCATTAATTTGTCACTCACCAAGAATATAAACTTACAATATGTCGTAAATAGTGACAAAATATTCATAATATGCATGTACCATATAAAATTCAAACAATCCTCACAAAACATGCATAAAAAAAAAGAAAACTCCCATTGAAACAAAGAAAACTAGGCTCTTAACAGTCCCATATTAGAGACATGTTCCATAAAATACAAATAGGTAAGCCTTTAGTTAGCGGGTCTGCTAACATGCTGATTGTAGGCATATACTAAATAGTAATCAGAGAATCTGTAATTTTCTCTTTAACAAAATAAAACTTAATGTTAATATGTATAGAGTGAGAGTTTCTCCTAGTATTTAGAGAGAAAGATATAGCTATAAAATTGTCACAATATAATTTTAGCAGCCTTGATATGGAGTCCACAACTCCTAATGTTGAAATAAATTTTTGTAACCATATTGCATGACAAGTGGTCTCCTAACATGCCATATACTCTACCTCCATGGTCAAAGAAATTGTAAGTGTCTGTTTGACACTTTTCCACAAAACAACTCCTCCTGTCATCATAAAAATGTATTCAGAAGTGGATTTCTTGTCATCCACACAACCTATATAATCAGAATCATTGAAGCCAACAACTTTAAAAGTATCGGTGTTCCAATATGTCAACATAAGATCCTTGGTACCCGGAAGATACCTCAAGACCTTTTTAGTTACTTTCCAGTGACTTTGTCCAAGATTGCTCAAGTATCTACCAAGCACACTTACAACAAAGGCAATATCAGGACGTGTGTATACTTGAACATACATCAGGTTGCCAACAACTGAAGCATAAGGGATTGTTTTCATTTAATCTCTCTCAATATCATTTAAAGGACTTTGGGCCTTGGAGAACTTATCACCCTTCATAATTGAAGCCTTTACAGAAGAACATGATTTTATATTAGACCTTTTCAAAATACGATCAATGTAAGTGCTTTGAGACAATCTAAGAACACCATTTGTTCTTTCATGAAGAATCTGTATACCTAAAACATATGATGCATCCTTCATATTGAAGTGATCAAACAATAATTGTTTTGTCTCAATCAACATGTTAGTGTCATTAGTAACGAGCAAGATGACATTAACATAAACTAGAAATATGTACTTACTCCTATTGATCTTCATATATATACATTGATCAATAATATTTTCTTTTAAACTGTTACCAATAATAGTTTCATCAAACTTGATGTACCATTACCTTAAAGCTTGTTTCAACACATATATCGACTTTTGGAGCTTACAAACCATGTTTTCTTTCCTAACAACCTCAAAACCAGTAGGTTGAGTTATGTAAACATCTTCTCTTAATTTTCCATTTAAGAAAGTTCATTTCACATCCATTTGATGAAGTTTAAGATCAAAATAAGTCACAATTGCCATAATAATTCGTAAAGAATCTTTAGTACAAATAAGAGAGAAGGTCTTTATGTAATCAATACCTTCTCATTGGCTATAGCCCCTGGCTACTATCCTCAATTTATATCTCTCAACTTGACCATTGGCATTACGCTTGGTTTTAAACACCCATTTGGATCTAATAGGCTTACAACCTTTTGGCAATTCTACCATGCTTCACACTTTATTTAGTGACATAGAATCCATCTCATCATTCATAGCATCCATCTAAAATTTGGACTAAGAACTAGAGATGGCTTCTTTATAGGTGGTTGGATATGAAAAGTCATCTATATCAAACTCATGTTTTTGTAAGTATACTAAATAATCACTTGATATTGCATGTCTGCGAACCCTTTCTGATCTCTGCAAAGGCACATTTTCAGTGGTAATAACTGGAGCCTCTTGTGCTACATGCTCCATAGGATCATCTTGAATATCTACTGAATATTGATCAACCATAGGGCCAACTATTGAAGTAGAAGTGACAAGAATAAGAATAATGATTGGGTGTTTTTTAAACACAATTTCTCTAGACCCTTGGCTTATTCTAATATTATCCTCAAAAGTAGACAACACGATATGATTCAATGACCTTGGTTGTATAAGATGGAAAATAGAATCTAGATCCCCTTGATCCTACACAATAACAAATGAAGTAGCCACTAATAGTTTTAGAATCAAGTTTCTTAGGTTGTGGATTATAAGGTCTCACTTCTGCTTTACAACTCCAAACATGAAAATGATGCCAAGTCGGTTTCTTCTGTGACCATAACTCATAATGAGTCTTACAAATAGATTTACTAGGCATTTGATTCAAAATATAAGCTGCAGTTTTCAAAGCATCACCCCATATATACTCTACCAAGGAAGAGTTTACTAACATACATCGTACCATGTCAAGAAGTGTGTGATTTCTCCTTTCTGTAGCTCCATTTTATTGAGGTGTACCAGGCATTATGTATTGAATATCAATACCATAATCTTGTAAGTATCTTGGAAAAGGTCTAAGATTATGTCATGTCTCATCATATCTACCATAATACTTACCACCTCTATCATAATGAACTACTTTGATCTTTTTCCCTTATTGAAGTTCCACTTTTGCTTTAAATGCTTTAAAGTCTTTAAAAGAATCAGACTTCTCACAGATGAGTTCAACAAAACCATAACAGGAAAAATCATCAATGAAGGTGATAAAATATTTGTAACCACCCATAGTTGGAGGCGTAAAAGGCCCACAGATATCAATATGAATTAACCCAAGTAATTCTTCGCAATTATCAACTTTTGTTTTTCTAACCTTTGCGGTTAACTTTCCTTTTATGCAATCAACATAAGTACAAAATTTTGAGAAATCAAGGTCCTATAAAATCCCACCATTCATCAATCTTTCCATTCTTTTCCTAAAAATATGACCTAATCGCTTGTGCCATAAAATAGAAGATTTTTCATTCAACCTCAAACTCTTTATGGTAGCAACAGTATTAATGGTAGAAGAAGAAGTAATAAGAAGAGACGTATCTACCAAATCAAGCTTGTAAAGATTACCACACAAAATTCCATTTCCAATCAAAGTAGAGTCACAGTACAAAGTCATTTTTCCAGATCCAAAATGAAAACTATAACCAGTTTTATTTAAAACATAGATTGAAACTAAATTCCTCCTAATTGAAGGTATGTAAACAACTTCATATAACTCCAAAAAATGTCTTGTGGTAATTTGTAATTTGACTATCCCCAAAAAATCAACTTTGGTTCTCATACCGTCTCCCATATATACATACTACTCTACAGTACTTGGTTTCCTTTTGTTTGTCATCTCCTTTCTTTTCCAATTTAGCCTTAAGCTTCCTATAATCTATCTTCTTGTGCCCAAACTTCTGGCATTAATTGCATTTTCCATTGAAATCCTTAATCATGGAAACATTTGAAGCTAAGACTGCTCCTTGTCCATTCCCTTTATTACTCGCATTTTGTTTCTTCAAAGGCTTATTGTTATTGGTATTCTTTAGTAGAAACTCCCTTTTTTAGCCATTATAATTCTAGTTTGTATCTGTTATCACACTTTTTGCCTTTCCCTTTTTCATGTCATCCTCCTCCTTCGCAAGAATGATAGTCATCTCCTCTATGATCCATTTCTCTTTTAGAGCATTGTAGCTTGACCTAATAGAATCAAACTGAGATGGAAGAGACCCCATTATAAACCACAAAATATAGTCCTCATCGAGCTCCATACCATTTGCCTTAATCTTACAATAACAAGCCAGAATTTTGTCGATATGCTCTCTAATCCCACTAACACCATCATAAATCATGGAATGCAAAGTGCTCAAGAGTTCGTTTTTTTTATTCTTAGAAAACTTTTTGTATTTCTTATTGATGGCCCCAAGAAATTCTTTGGCGTTCTCAATTTTTGGACTGCTATCACGTATTGAGTCTATCACGACCCAGGACCATATTAGACACATGACAACTAGCCCATACCTAAGCTAAGGATACTCACGATATGTTGGACCCCATTCTTGGA
>JAOQMP010069798.1:0-22137 GCA_027563575.1 Erythroxylum pedicellare | reverse complement strand
ATATACACAATAACACTCATTTCTTTTCAATTATTATTTCTAAATTCCACTTAAAAATAGGGGTCCAACAGTTTGCATGTTAGAATTATTAATTGAAACATGTCTTAAGGAACATTCACTCAAATAAAGAGTTTAAAATGATATCAGCACTTCTAAATGTTTTATAGAGATTATGATTAAACTAGCGCCAGTAGTTTGATGGATTAGCTACCCATCAAGACTTAATAGTAAGATGAGATCTAGTATGTTAATCACCATAAAGAGTAAAATGAGATATCTAGAAGGAAAAACCAACATAAAGGCAAAATGATAATTTTACTTTTTATTGTGCAGATGGCTATAATAGGGTTCATATTAAAGTTTGCAATTGGACATCTTATTTGAAACATGTGTTCTCATATGATTTAGTCATTCAAAAGTTCCACTAATTTTCTTTAGTGGAATGACATTTAGTTAATAAACTAGAATTAATTCTAATGAAGTTAAATTAATTCTGGGCTTATTGGAGCTTAAATCATATAACTCCAATTACATTCCCCATTTGGCTTCTAGGAAGGTTATCAAGCAAAATAAGAAATAAAAATAGAGGTTTTAAGCATATAACTACATATTGATTAAAATCCCATATGCAAATTTACAAATAGGCTAGACTTTGGTTTAATTTGATTAATTTGATTAATTAAATTAAAACAAAGTTATTAAAGATAAAAGGAGGTGGATTTTCGATTTTAATGGGCTAAATGTGCATTTGCACATTTTACATTGGTTTGCTCTATTTAAAATGGTTTTTAACATGCTTTATCATCATTAAATGGAGTAATGATCTTATCATTACATGGTTTAATGGTTGTCTTTCAATGATAGCATGTAACCATTTACCAGTCATCATATTAAAGAAGAAAGAGGTGCATTTGATGGACCATCTTCCTTCTTTCATCACACAAAACTAAAAATGAGATGTATCATTTAGGTTATTGGTCTTTTCATATAGCCATCTTAAAGCAATGAGAAGAGTCTCATTTATTAGCTTCTTTATCATTGATTAAGGAAGGATGTGATGCATTGGATGCACTTCACTTCTTTCTTTAAGGCTTAGCCGAAATTGAGAGAAGGAATACAAGGTGTTATTGAATTTTTGTCTCTCCCTCTCCTATCTTGCATGTGTTGGCCGAAATTTGCATGAGAGGTGTCTCGTCATTGGCTTCTTTCTTCTAAGGAAACATCTCTTCAAGTTTTCTTCTCCTTTCCCACCAAAGGATCTTATTAACTAAGTTGCCCAAGGAGAATAAGTGGTAGATCGAATTGGTCGAGGATTCAACAAAGAGAAGAGTATACAATAACAAGAAGAGGATACATTACCAAGGAGAGGATACATTGTCGAGGATAGGATAGCACAGCGAGGAGTTAAAGCTGTAGCTAAGGAGTTAGTAATAATTTCCATCTTGTTGTTTATGTAAATTATTTTCCTTATATCATATCATGTATGTCTTGGCATGTTGATTTGGTTATACTGCTTCTGCTATAATTTTGATTTCTAAAATGTTTTGAAATCTACCATTTTATCTAAATATAGTATGCTTATATTTCCGATCTAACAATTAATAATTTTTTTAGACAATGGAAATTCTTAAAGGGAATTCATACTAAATTTCTTACAAAAGTTATAAGAAAATATCATACTGTAAATCAAGTATCCATTCTTAAAATAATAAAGCAAATTAAAATTAACTTAATAATTAATTCACATAATTGATTACATAAATAAATCTAATAAAAATAACAACCAACATTGTAATGAATCATTTTGATAAATATTATTAAAAAATCTAGAATTGGAACTCTCTCCAACCTTTTGGAACTCTCTGGTTATATTTAATAAGGGGTTCTTTACTCTTTAGCGTCCTTAGAAGGTCTTTCTTCTTCACTTTACACTTGCTACTTCTCCCCCATCATCCTCACCAAACTTTGATGCTTCTTACTTTCCTTCCTCACACTTACTCTCCTCACACTCTTAATCTCCCTCTGATTTTCACTCTCAAATCCATTACCTATTTAAAGCATTTAGCTTCTCTACCTGGTTAGTTCTCAACTAATGCAAAAGTGCACAACCGTGCACTCCTTCTAGATTGTTGATTTCCTATTTTATGCCACGTTTTTGTCCAAATTCCTCTCCTTTAAGTCTATGAAGGCAATTAACACCTGTAAATACACTTAAAGCATAGTAAGTACCAAATATACAAAAAAAGTATAAAAGAAGCAAAACTAAATTAAATATGGGATTAAAATTTAATCAATTAATTATCCATCAAGTAGACTAAAAAGAACTAACATTAAAACTATTAAGAACAAAAGCTTTATTTGAATGTAAAGAGATTAATATGGTTCTTATCTTATCTCGAGTGACCACTTCAATTTGTTCGGTGGGGAGGTGGTTAAGGAAAGATCCACCAAGTGACAAAAGTAGATCCTCAGGAAAATTTATAATCCCTTTTCTTTTACCTAATATATTATTGAAATGTTCCAAAGTAAGCTCCTTAAGATTTTCCTTCTCATATACTATTTTTCCTTCAGTATTAGTGAGTCAGACTATTTTACCTTTGTTTCTTTTAGCTTGAAACACATTTTGAAAGAACTTTAAGTTCCTTTCTCCTTCTTGTAACCATAATATTTTATATATTTTTGCGTTAACTATGAGTGGTGGTTTTCTAGTGCATTTAGATATTAATTTAGCTCTAATTTCTCTTAAGCTTTGAATGAAAGATCAATGGGGTGCCTGAATAAAGCCACCTAATATCTATTAAGGGAATCAAAATATATCCTTTTTTTCTTTGAGCATAAGGTCAACATTATTCCTTAGTATCTATATAAATTTAACCTTGACAACTTTTAGTTTTTAAATACATTAGTAATCTTGAGAACTTGATACTTTGTGGTCATCCCATCAGAAACATTCTTCCTAAAATCAAGATACTTAAGGACGAAGTTGAAAATTTTAAATGGGGTTTTCCTCTAAATCTAAAGATGGTTTAATTTTATTATAATAAGTGAATAGTCAGATATTAAAGGATTATGAAAAGAGGTAAAGATATGGCAGAAGCTACTGACCCAGGTAGTATTGACAAGGCATCTGTGAAGCTTTTTTTCTTATAAACATACTCCCTAATTGTCAATTGCTCCAAATGAATAGGTGACTTGTATATGTAAGATCATTTAGGCCTAAGTTGCCTATTAAATGAGATAGCTCTTAATACTTAGAAATCATTCTCTTCTCATTCCCTTAATATTCAGAAGGAGATAAAATGTACTTGTAATCCCCAGTTAGGATCTAAGGGGAGTTTGTATGACCACCTATTCTTTCTAACTCAGCTCATAAGTGACTTCTTTAAAATTTGCATTTTGCAACATAATCATAGTAATGGAAAGAGTAGTATGAGAACACTTATAACCACTTTATAATGTATATGTTGATCTAAGAAGGATAAGTTGATCAGATGAAAGAATGTAGGATCAGAAGAGATGATAATCCCACTAATAATGTGGGCAGAGTGGTTACTCAATATAGTCCATTCTGTCTCTAAAAAACTAAAGCCTCTTTTAATGTTGGTCCTTTATTTTGATCCTAATGAGACCAATAAAATATGGCTTCTTAAACACTAGATAATCCTTAAGAGCTAATTACTTATTTAGGCTATTTAAGCCCCTGACATCCATAACAAAAAAACTTATTTTAAGTAAACAGTCCTAACCTTATAACTAGTTCTACTTTCGCTAGTAATAGGTTTTAAGCAATTGTTATTAGGAACAAGGTTACCTTCTTCATTGGCATTGCTATAAGTGGCTTACAAAGAGCTAGGAACATCTTGAGATGTACTTAAACCCTCTATATTCTTCTTCATCACAAGAGTAACCTCTATATTAGGAGTTTAAATAATAAATTCCTCAACTTATGATGTTTTTGAAACTTCATTACTACCATATGAACTCAATGAATCTCTTATAAATTTTCTTCCTTAAGTAGTTTTAGTAATTTATGTCTCCTTAGATACTGGAGCAATTATTTCTTGAGTTGTTTTAGAATTCTTGGTTCTTAATATGCCTCATTCTTACCATGCCTCTCTTTAAAGTTTTCTAAGGATAGGTTATCTAGATGGAGTCTTTTATTGTCTCACCTACTTCTTTAAACTTAGCAATTCTTATAAGGTCATATAGCTCCCTTTCTAATCCAACTTCTACATAGACTCAAGGAAACCTAATACATTTCATATTAGCAGCATTTTCATCAAAGGTGATGGGTTTCTTAAGTGAGCTAGCTAGATAACTCAATCCCTTTGAAGATCAATATTTTAACAGGACCATTTAGAAGTTGACCCAGATTGGAATAGTCTTCAACTTTGATTTATCTAAAGAAACATCAAGCTTCCACTTATTGAGTAGATTAACTTTCCTTGTATATGTCGTGGTCCTATGTAAATAATTTTTTACACCATTTCCTCTGTAGAAAATCTAAAGATAAAAAAAATTGTCGTCATTGATCAATGTATTCTTAAGTCCAAATTTCCTCTTGTTGTTTTATACCCACTATCAAATTAGGGAGAAAGCTAGGGGTTTCCCCAAAAAATATCCCACTAAGGAAGCTTTCCATTTCTTCAAACTCATTTACAGCACTTCAAGTGGTGGAGAGATAGGAGATAGGAGCACCACCTAAAACGACAAGAAAAAGTGGAGCCTATGAAAGGTATTCAGTTCACCCACTTATTTTTTCTACGCCAGCTTCTTTGTTTACTTTTCCATTATGGGAGTAGCATTAGCTTTCTTAATCTTAAGGTTTATGTCTAAATGGGTGGGAAGGATATGTTTGAAGGAAGGTAAAGCAAGTCTATAGGGGAACTAAAAGAGTTATAGTAGTAAGGAAGACCATTATATTTTGCTAACAATGGAAAACTACTTGATAAGAGGGGAAGGTAGGAAAGCAAGTTACTAGGAAAAGAAAGGGAAATCTAAACCCAAGTGGATCAAGAGTGGGCAAACTATGGAAAGGAAGAGAAAAGTTGGAGTTTCTCTCGCATGTTAATTCTTAAATTAGAGGTTGATTAGTATGTAATGGAATGTTGTTTTACTTGAAAGTCCGTCCTCTAAAATTTCCATTACCCGCAAGTTTTCCATCTTTAACTTCTCTACACCTAATTGCTTAGATCAAATAAGGAATCCATAAATACTTTCTTTTTTTTAGAAAGTAAATTGTAGATATTATTGATACCATAAGGAACCCGTAACTTCTCCATTTCTTATTCTTTGTTTCGTTGTGTTTTCATTTTTCGAGTGGTTCATTTCCCTATATAAAGCACTCATAACTCCATAATCTACTTTTCTTCTTAAACTCTTTGGTAACTTAACAAAAACAATGATGAATAGGATTTTTCTTCTTATTCTCTCAATGGGTTTGGATGTGACAATAACTATGAAAGGGATAGTCTATGGAATTTGTACAAGAGGTGGAGCACTATACTATAATGAATATAATGGAATGAAGGGTAAGGTTACAAAATTTTTTAAATTAAATCAAGAAGGATCCCATCAGTACTATATAGACTTTAACATTAGAAGAATCCATAAAAGATTTAAAAGAAGAACTGATCATTAAATTTATAAAACTCTAACATAATTAAATATTTCATTAGTTGACAGTTTATTTAATCATTTTGAAGGTGTTAAATTATTTTGTATATTCTAAAATATTGTGATGTGACCAATATTTTTATTGAGAAATTAAATTTTAAAAGGACTTTTTGTCTAAAGAAAAAAAGAATATCGTCCATTTTCCTATTAACTTTGGTTCTATTAAAACTAAAGAAGATATTTGTATTTCCTTCTCTAACAAAAGATTAAGAAACTTTTAACATCTTGAGCACTAGTTAGCTTCTTTGGCTTTAATGGGCTATGTTTTTTATTTGAAAAACTAATGTAGTTTCTATTCCTTTAAAAGGCATATTCTGCCTACAAAAAAGGATAGGAATAGTAATGGGTCACGCCTGTGGCTAGGCTCGAATTTGTTATTTTGTTAAAAATGATGTTATTTTGTACCTTTTCTTCCCCAATCAAGCCAAGCAATCCCAATTCGTAGCTTGGTTAATCCTGACCATATTTTCCATCCCTAAAAAAGGATGAGAAACTTAAGCATCTAATTAGCTTCTTTATATTCAGTAGGTTGATGCTTGCTAAAGTAATTGTACTCATCATTCCAATGCCGATAAGATCCTTAAGGAAAATGTAAGATATAGCTTTAATAGTTTATGGTCAATAATAAAAGATCTAGAGATGTCCGCTAGTGATATTATGATACTCCTTCTGCACCTAACATTAATCACATTAAAAAATAACTTTTTAAAAGCAAAATGGTAATAATTAATAAGTAATGAAAAATATAGAGGAGCTAGGTTTACCCTTTTACAATCCTTACATAATCATGCATCAATATTTTCTTATATTCTAAGAGGACTGAATGCTAGCAGTGCAGTGTTGGTTTAAGTTCTTGACAAGTAGCAACTCGTGGATTCCATTAATGGTGTCTGATTTAATTAAGATCATTGTTGAACGTTGACATGAAAAATGTTGGAATTTTTTTTCTCTCCATAATGAATACACACACAACCCCAATGCAAGGATCAAGATCGATTTATCATGTTTCTTGAATACGTAATGGTACCTTAGTTACATATCCCGGATCGAATGTGAAAGGACAAGAAATGAAAAAATGTGGAAATACCTAATTTTGATCTTTATAACTTCAAACAAGCTTTTCGAAGCTGAAACGAGTGTGAATCTACCGTTGTCTTTACAAGAACTACTCTCTGGGAAGGGGGTAAGGCCTTTTTATAGTTTTCTCAAAACGTAAGCTCTCTTAATGGGTCAGAGAATCCTTATACTTACGATTGATTATATGAGCAACTGCAAGAGACTTTAACCTTATATATAGCATCCATATCAGGCTTCCCCATCACAAGACTGATATGGGTCCTGTCTATATTGATTGGGGCATATTTTTCACACGAACTTTGACCCATTAATATAGATCATTTATTGGGCCACTTTATGATCTTTATCTGAATCAAATTATGTAACTTAACTGATAAGTTATTAAAAAACAAAAAAACGCAATTAATAGTTGTCCAACTTTATAGGAAAAGACAAAATTGTCTAACATTCTTCCCATTAGACAGGTATTAATTACAGTTTTGAATCTAGTTTAAAAACTCGGTTAAGCCACGCTACTGAATTAGTCAACTAAGTTTTAAAAACAAAATATTTGATCCAGAGATAACAAAAGTCAATCATTTCGTCTTGCAAGGCTTTCGATAATGAAAAGTATCAAATGCATCTTTCATGTGCGACACAGATCTAATACAATCACATAGACCTAATACTTCACTAACATGAATGGGAAAATGAAGTGTGTCAAACTACGATGATACATTTATGATCTAAATTATATCATCTTCATTTGTAGGTCTCGATTTCTCCAACTTTATGCTAGATTACATTAGAGAAATCTTGTTTTCTCTCACCGAATGCTAAATAGCATTAGAAAAAACTTGTTACCTCTCACTAAATGCTAAATAGCATTAGAGAAAACATGTATGTTCTCCAACTAAATGCTAAACTGCATTAGAAAACCTTTATGGGATTAAAAACATATATCCCCTATGTCATGTCAAACTTCATAAATACTTATTTAAAACTATATGCATCTAAATGACATAGATACAAGGTTGACTGTATATATGCCCAATGACCTTTAAATGCTTAAGATCAATACAAATCTTAAGACTTTTACATGTATTATGACCATGTATGATAACACGTATTACTGAGGATAAATGATGATCATCTTTATTGATGAACCATCATACTATCATAATAAATCAAAATGTACAAATGTACATGGACCAAACATAACAATCCCCTAAATAACGGTGTCTAATACCCATACTATATACTTGTGTCACAAGCATAAGTGGGCGAAGTCCTTTAGTTAAAGGATCAACTAACTTTTCCTCAGTTTTTAGTCACCTTTTTGTATCAACACCTTTATGACCAAATAATTGACTTTTAAATGCTAAGACCCCGTGATATTCTTTTTTGTTATTAAACAACACAGTAAGAAGATTACCACAGTACAACCAAATGGGTCTAGCCATTGAACCAACCACAGAAAACTCAAAAATCAAGTTTCTAAGCTAAATTGTCTGTGAAGTAGCCCCATAGCATGCACTCTACATGCATAATTGAGTAAGTTAACTATGACTACTTGACAAACTTCCATAAAATTGTCCCATCTACAAACTTAAAACTATAACCTTAAGTGGACTTTTCCGGACATATGGCTAAAATCTGAATTTGAATTCCCTATGAGGTTTCTGAATCTGAATTCCCTACGAAGTTTAGTCTGTTGACTTTTTTATATGTCAACATATAATCCTTAATTCCTTTTAATATCTCAATACTCTCTTGACTGCATTTCAACGGTCTACACTTAGTTTAACTAGATATTGACTAAACAGTTAAATGGTGACTGCAATGTCTTACCTAGTACATAGTCAACCATACATCAGGCTATCAATCGTACTAGAATACGAATCATTCCTCTTAACCTCTCTCTTTACTTTATTATTTGGATACTATGCTAAAGATTATCTCTCACTATAAGAGATAGGTGCTACGACAAGTTTACTATTAGCCATATTAAACCTTTGTAACACATTCTCAATGTATGCATTCTATGAGAGATCTGATGAGTGTTGATATCTGTACTAGTAAATTTGAATTCTTAGGACAGAAGATGCTACACCAAAGTCCCTCATATCAAAGTTCTTAACCAAAAGTTGTTTAAACTCATACAACATGGTTAAGTAATTTGACGTGAGCAATATATAATCCACATAACTTTGCTCCCCCTGGCCTCATAGTACAAGAATTTTTTTAATTTTATTTTCCATTAATCCAAAAGCGGCCAAACCTTATCAAATGTAAGTTGTCACTTTTAGGAGGTTTGTTATAAATCATATATTGATCTGCTTAACGTGCAAACCATGTCAGTTCTATCTGGATCCTAAAATCCTTCAGGTTATACTATATAGACTACTTCATAAAGGTCTTTACTTAAGAAAGCAATTTTGACAGCCATATGATGTAACTCTATCATTATGAGTTATAATTGCCTTAATCACTCAAAATGTATCCTACGAGGATATGGGAGAAAAGGTAACATAAAGTAAACCTTTCTCTCTAAATGAACCATTAGGCAACTGAGCGAGCCCATAAACTGTTGAGCTTTATCTTGAAATCCTTTAGGTCTTAAAACTTCATTTACAACTGACGGGTTTGTAGTTCTAATGCAAATCAATTAGCTCCCAAACCTTACTATGCTTCATGGCTTGCATCTCATCAGTCATTGCATCCCAACACAAATCTACATTAGGTCTAGAAATAACTTATGTAAAGGTAACTGGATCTGTAACATGTCTAATAGTATAGTCACGTTCACCTAATAGACTATAAAATCAGATGGGATAGCAGGTCGTCTCACTCTAATCTATTTACTTAATTGTATCAGATCTTGTACACCAGGAACCTCTGTGTGTACAGGTATGGGTTCTTGTTCTTATACATGCATGGTACAAAGACCTAGATCCACAAGATCTAATTGTATGAGTAGCGGGAACATGATAATTATAGTATCTGCCATGCTATCATCTAAAGGGTCAAAGGGCCCACCATCATCATAAACACTGTATTCCAAAAACTTAGCTATTTGTGATTCCACTATTCCGATCCCTCTTTCTAAACAGTAAAAGTTATTGCCTTAAAATGGTCGAAATATATTACTAAATAGTAATAAGTAGAATGAGCATACAATTTATCATTATAAGGATTATACTGCCTTAGTAGGGCAGCCCTATACACAAATGTGTGTAAGGCTGAGTTTCCAAACTTCTAGATAATCAGGTAGAATATCCCTGTTCTATATCGACTTCTTCAAGTACTTTAGGGTGCAGTTATATCTTTCAGCAACACACCATTTTGCTCAGAACTACTCAGCATAGTGAATTAAGTCACTATTCTAACTGATTCCAAATATCTTGCAAACGAAACCTTTAAAGTCCTAAAACACCATGTTTGCCATGATATTCTCCTCCACATTCAAATCTAACTATCTTTATGAATTTTCCTAATTGGTTCTCAACCCTCAGTTTTTAAGTGAGAACACATAACTATAATGGGCATAATCATTAACAAATGTCATAATATATTTAGCATTGCATAATGCAACTGTATAAGGTCTACCAATATCTTTATGTATCAGACTCAACAATTTTGAAGTACAAGTTGACCTTTCTTCCTTATTAGTCAATTTACCCCTGCATCAATCAGCACATATTCCCATATCATCATAATCTAGAATTGAGAGATGCTTTCCTTAATCAATCTCTCAACCCTAGCTCTAGAAATGTGGCTTAAAGTTTTATGTCACACCATGTATAACTTCTCATTCATCAGGGTCCTTCATTTCATAACTTGTTTTAGCAAGATACGAAGAAGCATTTATCTAATTCGGGATAAGACAAATTCTATACAAACCATATAACAAGAAAGTTATATCATTATGTTTTGCATTAAACAAAAATTGTACAACAGAAGCATTAAGTCCAAAACATTAACCTTCTTTATCCAAAATTGATCAAAAGATCACATATAAAACGTGTCGTGTAAAACCTAAATGAACCCTACAACAAGGTTCGGTACATACATCCCTTATAGATATTACTTCCACTTCTTCATTGCTGTGAACCATCATTTCCTTCTTCTCTTTATTTGCCTTTATCCTGGATATGAACCCTTGCATTGTGGAAGCACCTTGATCTAATGCTCCACTATATAGCTACCAAGTACTTAATGTGACTATCGCAAATTAGATTCATAAATGGACAAGCCAAGGATGGTCTCAATCTTTCCTTTTAAACCTCATATTATTGGTTTTTTTTTATGTCATGTGAACCTTTACCAGCACTAGTTTGACCAACATCAGCATGTGGAGAAGATTTGAACTTTCTACCTTTGATCTTAACGAGCTTTTCTTTGATTTCCCTATAGTTACTTCGAGGGCTGTAGGAGTAGCAAACTTGAGTTTCTCCTTATAACATCCCATTATCCTATGCTAAGGGTTAAAATCCTATAAAAGTGTACATAAGATATTATTGAGAAGTTAGAAAGTGCATTTTATGCTCATGCATTACATAACAAACACACACATGTGAATATTAATTATTGCACACGTTAAATGATTGTACATGCATTAATTGACATTTTCCAGGTATAATTGATTTATATATGTGATTTTATTAAGAATTGTGGATTTTATGTATTGAAAATTGATTTGGTTATAATAATTGTTGATCTGGAATTTTTGGTGAAATTTAGGAAATTTTCGAAATTATGAGTATTTTTAGACTACGAAAAATGTCAAATGGCAAGACAATTGATTTATAGTAGTAGAAATGAGTGTCAAGTGGTAGTTGAAATAATTAGAAAATGGTTTTGGTATTTAATGACAAATGTCAAAGAAAATTGGGAGACAATTAGAGTGAAAATTGGAGATAAATAGACTAGTTATTAAGGAGAACCAAGTGAGACCACAAGAAGTGGACATGTGGAAAGTGAAAAGTGTCACTTGCCAAGCCATGCATCCACCCCTTACACTCTCTCCCAAGTGAAAGACCATCTTCTTTTTTATTTGTCTTTCACTGTATTCATTTATTCTCACTTCTTGTTAATTTCTCTTCATTTTGTTCTTCATTTTCTTCACCTACAAACCTTTCTTTTTACCCTATCAATGTAAGCCTTGCTTTTACCCTTCTTGCTATCATTTTGTTGTCTTCTTCATTTATTACAAGATGACCCAACCCTACCACCCTTAATTATTAATGATCGTGTATCATAGAAAGCTAGGGTTCACATGATTTTGAAGAGATTGGAGTTTTAAGCAAGTAAGTATAATATGGTTCGTCATGATTTGTAGAATGAAACATGCATCATGATAGTTAGCAGTTAAATGTTTATAAAATGAGGTTGCATATTTGCTGAAACATGAATGAGAAACTTGGGTATGCCCATGTCTTGCTTTTGTATATTTGATGATCAATATTTTACAAGTTATTGTTGAGATTATTTTTGAGATAGAGAGATCATTATGATGATGTAAAAAGAGTGCAAAATTTTCATGAAAAGATGATGTGCTTATGCTCTATTTTCACTGTTTATTTACGTGGATCTCTTTTGGTGTTATAGAGATGAATTAAAGTGAGTTGGAGTTAAAGAAAACGCTAGTGTATTGTCTTGAAATGTTAAGAATTGAAATGATAAGTTAGAGAGGAAATGAAGGTGTTAATGAAGATGAATATGTGCAAAAAAATATGATGAATGTATATATATGATATGTTTTAGTTTTTAGGTTTATGATCAATCATAGATTTTGATTTGTGCGTGAATAAGTTGAGTTGAAATGGAAGTAAGAATGAAGAAGAAATAATGAGGACATAATTTAGAAATGTTACACTGAGCAAAAGAGATGAACTAGTGATGAAAATATGTTGTTTCGTAAAATATAGGGGAGATTGTATGTCATGATCGCGCACAAGCACGATCGTGATAGAGAAGAAATCCTAGAGGAGTTGCACGATTGTGCAGAAGCACGATCATGAAAGAACGGAGAAATCAGACAGTACACAATCATGACAGAAAGGAGAAATCAGGTAGTAAGCATGATCGTGATAGAGAGGATTCAATAGGAACTGCACGATCATGCACAAGCACAATCGTGATAGTAAAGGTGCTACGCTTTTAGGCAATTTTTGACACCTTTTACTCTTTTGACCATAACTTCTTCTCCGGACCTCCAATTAACTTAAAATTTGAACCAATAACTCCTCACACATTGTTTTTCCTATTAATCAAATTTCATGGTCATCCGAATCAATTAGAAAAGGACTGATAATGATTGATTTATGAGTTTAGGATGAAAATGATGATGTGTGCTAGAATTTTTTAAATGGATGGTTTTTGCTGAACAAGCATCTGTAATTTGGCCATATCTTGAACTATAGATATCTAAATAGAGATGTTTTAAGTTTATATTAAATGAGAGACATATGGATACAACTTTTATGAAGGAATTGAATTTTAATTTTTCCTCTAAGAGTTTCAAATTTTGGCTTAAAGTTGAGTATTGTGTACTATCATGGTGAGACTATAGTCTGAAGTATTTTATGTATAACTTGTAGAATACTGAACTGACTTGTATGAAATTTAGTTCATTAGAAACTTTATATATATAGGAACATTTGTTTAGAAGAAGGTGTTGCTTAAATACCTTAATTTCACTGTCAAAATGGCCATGTAAAATTGTCCCAAAATTATGTTTTAAGAAAAGTTGGAATGATTAATTGAGTGATGAACTTAAAATAAATTTCTATTATTGAGGTGTAAACCTAACTTCAAATTAGACTTATATGAGTTTTGAAATATGAATGGTCATATGAAGAGAATAAAGGAAATATACCTAGGATTGTCATTGAGCATGCATTGTACATAATCCATATACATATTCATGCATAAATGAGTACTTATATAATTGTACATTGTTGTGATATATGTAAATGTGTGTTGCATGACATAGAAGAGCATTTAGAGCGTTAACATCTAGACGTTCTCGAGGCTTCAAGGAAATAGTTATCTGGATCAAATTGTGAGTAACTTAGATGGTCTCAATCAATTAATTATTTGTTTTAAATTCTGTATTCAATGATTATGTGAATGTAATTGTGTTGATTCCGAAAATTGAATGTCCGAGGCATTTGATACATGAATAATATATTGGAAGTGCTCCTTATATCTGAATTTGTCAAAATAAGTGCTACTCAACCTTATTGTTGAATGTTGAGCTAAGGTCTGATGATAAATGTGGATGTAAGTATGAAACTAAAATCAAATGGCTGATTGAAAAGGTATGAATGTGATGCATTTCATTACATAAAATACATGAAAACATAAAGGTTGTTGAGATCGGAGTAGTCACCAAAAAGAGCTTAAAGGTTAGAATGTGATAAGAGCCTTTAGCTCAGTTGTTAATGTACCCAGTATCCACTAAGGGATATAGGGCAATATCTTAAACAAGCCCGGTATCCACAAGGGATATGGGCTAGCAAAAAGGCACTCGGTCACAACAATAAAAATTGGAAGTGAGTCTCATGTGCATTACATTTATAATTGATATGTGTGTTTTAAATGATTAAATGAATTGTTTGATTGCTCTGTGCATGAAATGTGAAATAAGTGATCAAAGTGATATGTGATGCTATATGATTATTAGTGAAATGATATGAATTATTTGGTTACATGAATTGATGCGTTATTTGTTATGAGTGAGCCATCGATGATGAGTAGCTCAATGAGTTCACAAAATCATCAAAATTGCAACATTAACATTTCAGGTTTGAGAGAGGATACTAGCAACAGAGAAACTCTAGAAGAAGCATAGTTCTTGTACTTTTGGATAGAAGACATGGCTTAAAGGTCAGTCAGCTGAGACTGAAGGATCTAGATAAAATATTTGTATAATTCCTCATATATATAGCACGTTCTGTATATAGAGATGTAAACTCTTATTAGTTTTTGTTATTGCACATATATGGGTGTTATTGTAATGCTACAACGTACATATTGTTTAAGAAATGAAATGAGGAATTTTTTATTTTTAATTATTATGTCATTCTTTATGATGACTTATAAGAGAACGTAACTACTCTAGCATGTCATTATCATACGTTATGTACTTGAATGTCCTCAGGATGTTCTGGTATATACTTTATGGTAGTAGGGTGTTACAAATTCTTGGTATCAAAGCATGGTTGGCATCCATAGGGATATATAGGAATATTAGACATGAAATATTGTGAGAAATACGAATAGTAATTGAAGTTATTGTCTATTATAGGTCATCCACCATAGGTGATCAAGTGGGATAATCAGCTGACCTAGAATTAGTAGGAGCCAGTAGAGAGTCTTATGTATCTTGACCTGAGAGAATTCCTCCCAGAATTCTTGAGAAAAGGGAAAGGAGGTACGATAAGCTGTAAAAGCAAAGGACTGTGGACTTTTATAGAAGTACAGACCCTGTAGAGGTCGAAGGATGGCTAGAGAGAACAAAGAGAGTTTTCGATCAGATAGACTGTGAGTTGGACAAGAAGTTTGACTATACAGTTTCCTTACTGGAAGACCTACCATACCAACAGTGGAAAACTATTCCAGGAAGTACCACCAAGCCTTATAACTTGAAGTGAGAAGACTTTCTAAAGGTCTTCAAGGAGAACTACATGCCTACGATCTACCTGGCAGAAAGATGAAGGAATTTTTAGATCTAAAGAAGGAAAAATTATCTATGGCAGAATATGAGATCAAGTTTAATGAACTAATGGGGTATACTACTACTTTGATTCCTACTAAGGAGGAAAAATTTAGAAGATTTCAAGATGGGTTGAACATGGAGATTGGGACAAGGCTGGCAATTACCAACTTGAGTAGTTTCACTGAGTTGGGAGTTGCCTCTATTAGAATTAAATAGATATTGAGAGAGGGACAAGCAGAGTATAGGTAGGAATCTAAAATGAAGAGACCTAATGAATTTCAAGCTAAATCTAGCAACAGATTCGGGAAATGCTAGAGTAGATCATCCTGATCACAGTTGAGATTGAGACAATCTGGGTTTAGGTCAAAAGATGACTATAGGTACTCTGGAAGAGGTCAGGCATCTAGAGGACAGACTTATAGTAGGCAACCACCCACAAATGCCTAACTGTGAGCACTATAGAAAGAGACATGGAGATGAGTGTTGGACATTATTAGGAGCTTGTTTTTATTGTGGCTCTCTTGAGCATCGAATCAGAGATTGTCCTGCTATTATTCGAGCTCAGTTTAGTATGAGAGAGGGATCAATAACTGAAACAACTGTCCAGTATAGTCGAGCTAGTGGGTCTAGAAAGAGAGGCCATGTTACAAGCAGGATGAGTTTTGGGATTCCTATTATCAGGATTAAGGTGTGGAGCAACTGACCTCAGTCTTAAGCTAGAGTTTATGTAATGACTAGACAGGAGGCTCAGGATTCTTCAGATGTCATTGCAGGTGTGTTGCTTGTCTTTGCTTATGAAGCTTTTGTATTGCTAGATCCTGGGTCTACACATTCTTTTATCACGCCACATCTAGCATCTAGGTTGCATTATGATAGAGAACTATGGAAACATGGATTAGAGGTGAGCACACTGATAGGTAGTACTATAGTAACAGGAGAAGTCTACAAAAGATGCTTAATTCGAATTGATCAAGCGGAATTGGAGGCAGATTTGATTGTACCAAAGTTAAGGGAGATAGATATTATCTTTAGCATGGATTGGCTCACTACTCATAGGGCTATCATGAACTGCTATACTAAGGAGGTAATATTAGAATCTCCTAATCAGCTGAGAGCAGTTTTCTAAGTTATTAGTTAAGCACCGCCAGCCAAATTGATTTCATTCGTGAGTGCATTAAGGTTGTTGCAAGGAGGATGTGAGGCTTATTTGGCCCACGTCATTGATACCCGAACTGAGCATAACGTCCAGGACATTCCTATTGTTAAGGAATTCTTAGATGCGTTTCCCAAAGAATTATCTAGTTTACCTCCAGATAAGGGAAACAGAGTTTATGATCGACTTAGTTCCAGGTGCTGCTCCTATATCTATTCCTACATATAGGATGGCACCTATAGAACTAAAGGAATTGAAGGCTCAGTTATAGGAGTTGCTGGAAAAGGGTTTAATCAGATCTAGTATATCACCATAGGGAGCTCCTGTCTTATTCGTGAAGAAGAAAGATGGAACTCTAAGACTGTGCATCGATTATAGGTAATTAAATCGAGTAATAGTGAAGAACTAGTACACGTTTCTTAGAATTGATCATTTGCTTGATCATTTACATGGAGCTCGATGTTCACTACAGCGAACTTAAGGTCTAGGTATTATCAACTAAAGATAGCAGAGGCTGATGTACTGAAAAGTGTGTTCAGAAACAGGTATAGGCACTTTGAGTTTTTAGTAATGTCGTTTGGGTTAACTATTGCCCTAACTACATTTATGGCTTTGATGAATAAGGTGTTTCAGCCATACCTAGATCTTTTTGTGATTGTGTTCATAGGTAACATCTTAGTGTACTCAAAAAGCATAGAAGAGCATATTGAGCAATTGAGAGTAATCTTACAGATTATGAGGGAGAAATAGCTATACGCCAAATTTAGTAAATGTGAGTTTTTGTTGAATCAAGTAGTGTTTCTGGGTCACATAGTAACTACACAAGTTATATAAGGGGGTCTAAAGAAGATAAGGTAGTAATGAAGTGGGAGACTCTAAAGATTGTAACAAAAATTCAAAGTTTCCTAGGATTAGCTTTATATTACCGAAGGTTTGTCAAGGGGTTCTCATTGATCTCAACCCCTCTGACTAAACTTCTAAGGAAGAATGTAGTTTTCATATGGAATGTCGATTGTCAAAAAAGCTTTGAGGAACTAAACCACTAGTTGACTGCAACACCAATGTTAACTATTCCATTGGGAACTAGAGGATATATAGTATATAGTGATGCTTCTCATCAAAGATTGGGATGTGTGTTGATGTAGTATGGCAAAATCGTAGCATATGCATCGAGACAATTAAGGTCTCATGATATTAATCATTCGGTATATGATTTAGAGCTTGCTACAATTATTTTTGCTCTAAAGATATAGAGACACTATCTATATGTAGAGACATTCCAGATATACACTAATTATAAGAGTTTGAGGCATCTATTAAGTCAGAAGGAATTAAATATGAGATAGAGGATATAGATAGAGTTGTCGAAAGATTATAGCTGTAAGATTGAGTATCATCTAAGAAAAGCTAATATGATAGTAGATGCATTGAGTAGAAAGTCAAATAGCAGTGTAGCTCAGATTCAGTTATCAAGGTTACCGAGCTTAATTCAATTGAGAGCTCTAAATTTGGAGTTGAATCTAGAGTAGAAGGAGGCATTGATAGCCACATTGAAGCTGAGACCAATGTTCCATCATAGAATCAGAAAGATACATAATAAAGATCCTGAAATGGTGAAGGATATGGAGAAACTAAAAATGAAACCAGATTTTGAGTTTGAACTAAGAGGTGAGACACTGTGGCTGAAGCAAAGATTGTGTGTGCCTAATGTGGATGAATTGAGAAAGGAAATTCTAGAGGAAACTTATATAGCCTTTTATGCTATTCATCCTAGTACTACCAAGATATATAATACACTAAAGTAGCATTTCTGGTGGCCAAGAATGAAAAAGCAAGTAGCGGGGTATATTTCTAAATGTTTAACTTGCTAGCAAATTAAAGCTGAGCATTAGGCTCTAGTTGGGAAGCTATATGCGTTACCTATTCTGGAATGGAAATAGGAGCGAATTACTATAGATTTCATAATGGGATTTTCAAAAACTCCGAGGCAAAACGATGCTATACGGGTTATTGTGGATCGATTGACTAAGTCGGCCCATTTCTTCCCATTGAGAGAGAATAACTCACTAGATAAGTTAGCCCGAAGGTACGTAAATGAGGTAGTTAGACTGCATGAGGTTCCGGTGTACATTGTATCATAAAAGGATCTCAGATTTACTTCAAGATGTTGGAAGAGCTTACAGTTAGCTATAGGTACATAGTTAAACTTCAATACTACATTTCATCCTCAAACAGATGGACTGAGGGAGAGGACAATCAAGACTATCGAGGATATGCTTAGGGCATGTGTATTAGAGTTTCAAGGAGCATGGGATCAGCAGATAGCTTTAATTGCGATTGCATATAATAACCACTATCACAGTAGTATTGGAATGGCATCGTATGAGACATTGTGTGGCAAGAAATGTCAATGGCCTTTATATTGGGATAAAGAGGGCTTAAGAATGGTAGAAGGCATAGAACTAATTCTGCATATTGTGGATAAGCTTAAACGGATCCGAAGTCGAATTAAAGCAGCTCAAGATAGACAGAAGAGCTATATGGACCAGCACCAAAGGGATATGGAATACAGTGTAGGAGATAAAGTGTTTCTAAAAGTATCGCCTTGGCGAGGAGTGCTAAGGTTCTGTAAAAAGGGCAAGCTGAGCCTTGGGTACATTGGTCCTTATGAGATCATTGAGAGGGTAGGACCATTGACATACAAGTTAGATTTATCGAACGAGATGTTTTAGTTATAAAATGTATTTCATATGAGTATGCTCAGAAGATACCGATCAGATCCAATGCATATGTTACTAGTTCAAAAGATCGAAATAGCTAGTAACCTGAGTTACATTGAGGAGCTAATCAAGATAGTGGGATACCAAACAAAACATCTAAGAAATCTAGTAATTCCACTGGTTTTCCTTTGGAAGAATCACTCAAGTGAGGAAGCAACTTGGAAAACGGATGAACACATGAGGAGATGATCTACCAACCTATTTGAACAATTAGGTAAGAATTTCAAGGATAAAATTTCTTAAAGAGGGGAGAATTGTAACATCCTGTTACCCTATATTAAGGGTTAAAACCCTAGAAAAGTGTACATAAAAGATTATTGAGAAATTAGAAAGTGCATTTCAGGCTCATACAATGTATAACATACACACACATATGAATATTAATTATTGCACACATTAAATGATTGTACATGCATTCATTGACATTTTTCCAGGTATAATTGATTTACAAATGTGATTTTATTGAGAATTGTGGATTTTATGTATTAAAAATTGATTTGATGATAATAACTATTGATATGGAATTTTTAGTGAAATTTAGGAAATTTCCAAAATTATGAGTATTTTTAGACTAGGAAAAATGCAAAGTGACAATTGATTTATAGTAATAAAAATAAGTGTCAAATGATATTTAAAATAATTGGCAAATCGTATTGGGATTTAATGACAAATGTCATAGAAAATTGGGAGACAATTGGAGTAGAAATTGTAGACAAATAGACTAATTATTAAAGAAAACCAAGTGAGACCATAAGAAGTGGACATGTGGTAAGTGAGAAGGTGCCAAGTCATCAAAAGCTAGGGTTCACGTGATTTTGAAGAGTTTGGAGTTTTAAACAAGTCAGTATCATAAGGTTCCTTATGATTTGTATAATGAAACATGCATCATGATAGTTAAATGTTTATAAAATGAGGATATATATTTGCTGAAATGTGAATGAGAAACTTGGGTATATCATCACGTGATTTCATAAGTTGTTGTTGAGATGATTTTTGAGACAGAGAGATCATTATGATGATGTAAAAAGAGTGCAGAAATTTCATGAAAAGATGATATACTTATGCTCTATTTTCATTTTTTATTTACATGGATCTCTTTGGGTGTTATATAGATGAATTAAAGTGAGTTGGAGTTAAATAAAAGGCTAATGTATTGTGTTGAAATGGTAAGAATTGAAATGATAGGTTAGAGAGGAAATGAAGGTGAACATATGCAGAAAATATGGTTAATGTGTGTATATGATATGTTTTGTTTTTGAGGTTTACGATCAATCATAGATTTTGATTTGTGCGTGAATAAGTTGAGCTAAAATGGAAGTAGGAATGAAGAGGAAACAATGAGGACATAAGTTAGAAATGTTAGACTAAGCAAAAGAGATGAACTAGTGATGAAAATATGATGTTTCATAAAATCTAGGGAAGATTATCTGTCACAATCGTGCTTAAAGAGATGAACTAGTGATGAAAATATGATGCTTCATAAAATTTGGGGAAGATTGTTTGTCACGATCGTATATAGGCATGATTGTGATAGAGAGGTCAGAGGAGTTGCACGATCGTTCAGAAGCACGATTGTGATAGAAAGGAGAAATCAGACAGTGCACTATCATGCACAAGCACCATCTTCACAGAAAGTAGAAAACAAGCAGTGCATGATCGTGACAATAGGGAGACATCAAGAAGTGCATGATCTTGTACAGGAACAATTGTGAAAAAGAGGATTATACAGGAAGTGCACGATCGTGACAATGAAGGTGCTATGCTTTTAGACAGTTTTCAACACCCTTCACTCTTTTGACAATAACTTCTTCTTCAAACCTCTGATTGACTTGAAATTTGAACCAAGAACCCTCACACATTGTTTTTCCTGTACACCAAATTTCATGGTAATATGAATCCATTATGAAAGGATTTATAATGATTGATTGATAAGTTTAGGATGAAAATGATAAAGTATGTTGGAATTTGTTAAATGGAGTGTTTTCACGAAACATATAAATGGAGTGTTTTCACTAAACAAGCATATGTATTTTGGCCATATCTTGATCTGTAGATATCCAAATGAAATGATTTTAAGTTTAGATTAAACTAGAGACATATGGATATAAATTTCATGAAGTAATCAACTTTTAATTCTTTCTCTAAGATTTTTTAAATTTGTCTTGAAGTTGAGTATTATGTACTATCATGGTATGAGTACAATCTAAAGTATTTTATGTATAACTTGTAGAATACTGAATCGAATTATATGAACTTTAGTTCATTAGAAACCTAAGACATAGAGGAACATTTTTAAAAAGGAATGTTTTCTTAAATACCTCAATTTAATTGTCAAAATGGCCATGCAAAATTGACCCAAAATTCTATTTTGAGGAAAGTTGGAATGATTGATTGAGTGATGAACTTATAACAAATTTGTATTATTGAGGTGTAAACCTAAGTTCAAATTATACTTATATGAGTTTTGAAATATGAATAATCATGTGATGAGAATATACAAGGGATTTCCATTGAGCATGCATTGTACATAATCCATATACACATTTGTGCATAAATGAGTACTTATATAATTGTGCAAAGTTGTGATATTTGTAAATATTTGTTGCATAATATAGAAGAGCATTTAGAGTGCCAACATCCAGACGTTATTGGGACTTTGAGAAAATAACTATCTAGAGCAAACTGTGAGTAAATATAGTGCCCTAGAAAGCAAGTGTATTTACATGTAACTTTATCTTCTTCAGTTA
>JAOQMP010069785.1:0-22146 GCA_027563575.1 Erythroxylum pedicellare | reverse complement strand
AAATCAAATTGGTTGAGGATACAACAATAAGGAGAAGATAGATTGCTAAAGGAAAAGATTCAAAAGCAAAGGATTTGAATACAAGAAGAATGAGAGGATAGCGCAGCGAGGATTTAAATCTGTAGCAAAGAAGTCGGTAATACTCTTCATCTTGTTTATGTGTTTAATATCCTTATGCCATATCATGTATGGATTAGCATGGTAATTTGTATTTGTTGCTTCCGCTGGAAAAATGATTTTTTAAAAGTTTTGAAATCTACCGTTTTTTCAAATATAACATGCTTTCTTTTTCCGATTAAAATAATGTAGAGAGAGATGAGACAAAATTTACCTATACTTTCCTTTAGTGGTATCTTCAAATCCTTTAAGAATTTCTCAAATCTAATGATAAATTTGATTTCCTTGACCCCAAATTAGCTTATAACACCTTGGTTTGGGTTGAAGAATAAAAAACTTGGTGTAGATTAAGCGATGATCGAAACTTCCTCTTCTCCTCCTCTTTTCTCCTTTCTTTTCCTTTCTTTTAATTTAAAACAAAGTGTTTTAATGCCAAATAATGGGTTGCACAGCCACACACAAGAAGAAGGGTCTAGAATATGACTCTTCTTTGACTAAACATGGTGAATTTACCTTTTTGTCCTTAGGTTATATGAAATTACCATTTTACCATCCAAACTTTTTCTAAATTTGCAATTAAGCCCAAAATTTGAGAATAACCAAAACTTTTATTTTCATTTTGTTCCTTGGACTTTTGAAAATTATAATTAAGCCCCTTAACTTTACAAAATTACAAATTAGTCATCCAAGAACTAAAAAATTACAATTAAGTCCTTTAACTTTTAACAATTGTGCAAATAAGCCCTTATGTATATCAACTTTTCCAATTAAGCTTTCTAAGTATCCAATAAGTCTATAAATAATGTATAATCAACTCTAAGGCATTAGAACGCATTTAATTTAACCACTATAGTCATATCCATCTAATGGACTCAGTTTTACACACTTAGAAGCTTACAAGTTAGAAATCTACAAGATTTCAGATACCGTTGAACTCTAAGTTCATTCAAGGGCATATAACATTTCATATCACTGGCATACATATCAAAAGAATTCAAATACATCTTTGAACTCATATATGCCCATGTATTTATCAATATATAGTAGTATCTCTAAATACAGGACAACATAAAAGAGCTCAGAAAGTCCGACGTTACAAATCTAGTGAACACAGAGATTTTCTACGACTAAAATAACCAAAGTGATCCTTGCAGATACCGAAAGGAATCTGTTCTACCAAGCATTTATCCTACATTTGAATCTTTCAATAAGTGAGATATAGTTTGTATATTTGGGTTTTACATACGAAATAAAGACTACAAGATACTTTAGTGGAAAAGCTTGCAATTGCAACTTTGAAATCTTAGATAAATCATCAGGATTCCTCACATCTTTGGAACAATACAAGCTGTTTTGTCTGCAATAACTTTCATCCCTAACCAACTTGAATACAATTAAATTAGTTCCTTCAACATTTTCACAAAATGAGCTTCAACACCTGATAGGAGGATTAAGTCATTTGCAAACATTAAGTGAGTAAGCTTGTAATTTGTATGCTTATGATGAAAATAAAATCTACCATTATGTTTAGTAAACCTGTTGAGAATTTTAGATAGTCATTCCATATCGAGGGTGCATAGTTAAGGGCATAGGGGGTCCCTATGTCTTATTGCCCTAACATAATTTATTGACTGAGTAGAGATTCCATTGACAAGTATGCTTACTAATTGCTTGTAAAACCTAAAAATCAGAAAATAAACAATTTTTTGACTGATAGACTAATGAACTCATGCTCATAATTGAATGAAATTTGATTTAATTAGAAACTAGTTTCTAATTATTATTAAACTAAAAATTCATAGTTTTAATTCAATTAGAAACTTATTTCTAATTATCATTGAACTAAAAAACTTGGTAATTTGAATTTAGTTAGAAATTTATTTCTTATTATAATTGAACTAATCAATTTTAATGAGTGTAATTGATGATTCTTTTAAAAAATTATTTCTAAGTATTATTAAATTTATTCAAATTATTAATTCATGTGAATTAGAAACTTATTTCAAAGTAAATTTTATTATTGAATTATGATTAAAAAATCTCAAACTTCATTCAATTTCACAATACTAGCCTAAATTTTAAAAAGTTGCTAAAATGCTCCATGTTTTAATTTTTAGCAAAAATAGTTTGACGTTAAGTTCTTTGCTAATGTGGATGACGTGATAAGCTACGTTAGATTAGTAATTTTTCTATGTGGTTACCACATATTGTATTTGTTCCATGTATTAATTATAAGATTTAATAAATTTAAAATATGAAATATCTTAAAATAATTATGAAGTAAAATGTATAAAGCAAAGCATAGAGAGAATGTTAATTCGAAAAGCAGTATAGTGAAACTAACACATCACCATGGAGGTTGGAAAATAGATAGAATAAAACATAGTACTGAAGATTGTTTTCAAACAGGAATTAAAAAAAAACCTTGAAGATAAAAATACAAAGAAGAGAGATCTAAGATCTATATTTAACAAGAAATTAAGATACTCATTTATCTTTTTTTTTGAAAAACTAATAATTAGTATTAACTATAGGTAAAGCTAATACAACATTACAATGAGTTCAATGTTTTGTAGCCCTCAATTAAGTACAATAAAAAATGTTTTAAAAAACAAGTTAATTTTTAACTTATAGTTTCCATCTATGCTTCATGTCTGGTGAAAGAGTGTTTTGAACATTCTTAGCAACAGTAGATAATCTGATCCAATTAATAATCTTATCTGTGAGCTGGTACTTCTCTTATTCCCTTTGTGTAAAGATTTTGTTATTCCTTTCTTTCCAAAGCATATAGATGGTGGAAGTGAAAACCACTTTAATAATTTGTCCATTAGACATATTCTACTTCGAATGGTTAATCACCCAATTCAATGTTTGCTCTCAATCATACATGTAAGTGCCATTGGTAATTAAGTGTAAGATCTTACTTTAGACTGTTTTAGAAAACCTACATTGAAAAAATAGATGATCTCTATTTTCCACTTCCATCTTATATAATACATAAATAGGTCCACATTGTCATGCCATTGACTTTTGGTCTTAAGCTTATTTTTTATTACAAGCCAAGTGATCGGTAAGGCTTTGGGATTCAAAATGTTCTATAAAGATGATTATACCAAGGAACTTTAGGTAGTCCATTGGTAAGTAGTTGATGACATAATTTGTTTGCAAATTTTCCATTTGGAGTAAGCATCCAAATGATTTCTTCCTCATTCATCATATCATTCAAATAAGGTAGGTATTACATAAGATGATCAAATCCTCTAAAATATCTATTCCATTCACCATTTTGTATTAAAGATGAGACTTTGAGGTTTAGAGGTATTATGTTCCTTAAACGATTCAACACAGGATTGTGTACAATAGGACTTGAGTCCAACCAGTTATCAAAACAAAACTAAGTTTTTCCCATATTACCTAGTTTATGCTTGATCTATAGATATATAGTATCTCTCAACTTCATCATTTGAATAAAAATACAAGAGGCCTCTCTCATGCAAGTAGCCTGTTAGAAGTTAAGATTTTGGAGATGATACTCACGAACCCATTTAATCCAAAGTGCTGTTTTATCAGTGTAAAGTCACCAAAGTCATTTGCACATTAGGAATTTTTACGTAGTTATAATAGAAATAATCTTAAGCCCTCCCAGCTTCTTCAAAATGATAACGTCACTCCATTTAATCTTATCATTTTTAAAGTTGTCTTTTCTTCCTGTCTATAAGAATGCCTTGACTATTCTGTCAATTTTTTTGTAACCTTCTTGGGTAATGCAATTTGAGTTGTCTAATGAAGCTGCAAGCTAGTAAGAACTGAAATAATAAGTGTAATTCTAGTTGCATATGAGAGAAACCTGTTCTGCTAAGTATTCACTCTTGATTAGATCCTTTCAATGGGAGGGACACAATCCAACAATTTTAGTTTAGTGGAGATAATAGGGATACCAAAGATAGCATAATGGAGTTGTGTGAACATTTGTACAAAATTAATTGAAAATAATGATACAAACTATTATAGATAATAATATAAATCAACATGCATATTGAATGAATCGAATCATAAATGCTTACTTGATCATATCACTTATTAGATATTAATCAAATGTAATGAAAAGGTTAACATAATAATAGGTGTATCCCATCTATTAGTTAGGATTTCATATCCTTTTAATTTTTATGCTTTTGATCTTTTTAATGTATTAGGTTATTAATAAGAGATGGGAAACAATTACTACTATATAAGTTACTTTATCCCTTCTTATTCTGGTGGAAACTTCATTGGTTTATCATGTTCCTTTCACTCAAATATTCAATCTATAAGATTGAAATTGAAACTTTGATTAATGAAATATACATATTATCATCTAAAAGCTTGTTTTAAAGATGGTGTTTGTTATATGATGAAAGGTGTATGTTACTGTACACATTAGGTACTTTGAATGAAAAAATGTACTTTATCTTTTCTCTAAATATCAAAAGACGATGATTTAAATTTGATAGAGAGGTTTATAAGTTTTAAATCAATTTATTGTTTTACAGTTAGGTTAGTTGTCATCATTATCATCATCATCACACCCAATCCAAAGTCCCGTAGTAAAGCAGGGTCTGGGGGGGTTTGATAGTATGCAGCCTTACCCCTATGTAGTAGAGAGACTGTTTTTGATAGACTTATATATAGATGTGATAGGAAAATAGTGATGCAGGTTAATAGAAATAAATAATTAAAAAAAATGACACGCCGAAAATTTAAGTAAATAGAATTACAAGACAATACATAAGGACAAACCTAATGGTTGACCATATCTTCTAGTACCTTGCACCCTATAAAGACCAGCTCTTTTCGTTGTTAGTTACGTTAGGAGTCTTCACTGAGTGACCCACTTGCAAAGGCATAAAGGCCATTTGGGTTGGACTTCTTATGTGGTAAGTACGAGGCGCGAGGACTCTAATGGGTATTGTTTAACCTTATCCTATCACGTCAAACTTTCCTAATTCTAGCAACTGCCTCAGTGAGGGCCAACTCTGACATATCTTTCTTGATCACTTCCCTTTAGGTCTTATAAGGCCTTCTTTTCCTCCTTTGGTAGCCACTAAGGTTTATTATCTTATAGCATCGTACCGGAGCATGAGAGGGCATCCTATGCACATGCCTAAACCACCTAAGCCTTTTCTCTCTCAACTTGTCTACAATACTAGCGACCTATAGTCTGGTTCTCACCACATGATTCTGTACCCTATTTCTTATGGTAATGTCACACATCCACCTAAGCATACGCATTTCTGCTACTAACAACTGTTGCGTATGCCTACATTTAATAGGCCAACACTCTGCCCCATATAACATGGTTGGCCAAATCATCATTTTATAGAACTTCCCTTTGAGTTTTACAAGGACCTTTCTATCACGTAAAACACCTAATGCACTCCTCCATTTGATCCACCCAGATCTAATATGATGTAATATATCTTCATCGATATTACCATCTCTCTAAAATGATGGATCCGAGGTATTTAAAACTCGATTTTTGTGGTATGATGTCGGTGTCAATCGCTACCACTGCTTTTTGTACCATTTAGCTACCCAAAAAGTTCCATTCTAGATACTTCATCTTGGATCTGCTCATTCTAAAACCTTTCGATTCTAACATTTCTCTCCAACATTCTAACTTGGCATTGACCCCCTCCTTGGTCTCATCCACCAGGATAATATTGTCAGCAAATAACAAGCACCAAGGTAGCTCCCATTGAATATGTTTGGTAAGTTCATCTAACACTAATTTGAACAAAAAAGGACTTAAAGCTAAGCCTTGGTGTAGTCCAGCACCAATAAAGAACGCTTCTGTATCGCCTCTTATTGTCCTTATGCTAGTCAAAGCTCCTTCATACATATCCCTAATCACTATGATATACATCCTAGGAATGCCCTTTGCCTCCAAACACCACCATAAGAGTTCTCTAGGAACCTTCTCATACGCTCTCTCCAAATCAACAAAACTATATACAAATCCTATTTTCGTTCCCTATAGCAATCCATTAGTCTCTGAAGTAGATGTATTGCTTCCGTTGTGGACCTAGCAGACATAAATCCAAACTAGTTAGTCGATATAGAAGCAGCTCTCCAAGTTCTCTTTTCAATTACCTTCTCCCATAACTTCATGATATGACTTGGTAATTTAATGTCTCGATAATTTTGGCATTGTTGAATGTCTCCTTTGGCCTTGTATAAGGTAATCAACCTACTCAATCTTCATTCATCTGGCATCTTGGCTGACTCAAGAATCACATCAAATAGTTGAACTAACCACTCAATACTGACAACTCCTTGTTGCTTCCATACCCTTATAGGGATGTCATCCAGTCGTACAACCCTTTCGCTCCCCATTACCCTTAAAACCTTTGTAATTTCTCCCCTTGTGATCCTCCCATAGGTGTACCAGTTTAGACATTGTCCTGACACAGGAGGTTCCCCTAGCTGTATATTGACCAATATGTATTCGTTATAGATGCCATAAAAATATCTCTTCCACCTCCACTTGATGGCTTGGGCATTTGTGAGTACCTGTCCTGCTTCGTCACATATATAGCAGACTTGGTTGAAATCCACTGTCTCATGTGCTCTAGCTCTCGCTATCTTGAAAATTCTTTATGCTCCTTTGATCGTATCCAAATACCTATACATATATTCGTAAGCGTCTCCTTTAGCCACTGAGATAGTCCTCTCATCCTTCTATTTTACTAGTTTATACCTCACTCCATTAATAATCCACTCCTCCTCTGTTGCACTTGCTAACAGATCTTTAAAAGCTCTCTTTTTTGCCCTTATAATACGTGTATAAAATTATAGGGTTTGCATTCATGGGAATAAGGTTGAACGTAAACTTCTTAGAGCCATAAAAATCTAAACTGGATTTTTTAATTTATAATTTTACAGTAGAACTTAAAGGAAAATATTTGTATACTTTTGTTCCTAGTACATATTGGTTTATTCCCTACAGTTAATCAGTTGGTTATAGTTTAGTAGCAAAATAAGTCAAAATTATATGATAAAGTCCATGAGTAGATATACATTGAAAATGAATTTGTAACGAGATCATAATTATGAGATTTATATTGCATTTATGTATTATCCCTAAATTATTTCTATTCATTATTCTATTATCACTGGACACTGATATAAAGTAAAAAGACTAGCATATTTTATGTTTTCCTTATGAAGGAAGTTGTTGATTTTATAGACTAAAGTATAAGGATACTTCGTCAAATATGTAGGCTTGTTAGAGAACAAGTTCACTAAATTGACTTATATGAGAAATCCATTTAGAACATTACTTGTATTTCTATAGAAATTCTCATTGTGATGATTGTATAAGTGACTTAAGATCTCTAAAGTTATCTCATATAGAAATTGTTATATTTTAATACTACCTATGACATATTCTAGTCAAGGGTAACTCAGTCGATAGTCATTGGATAAATTATCTAATATATGTAGGTAGTTTAGTGATTGATAAATGATTCATTACCTTAAAGTAATTAGGGAGAATGTTTCATTATTCCTAATTAGTATTTATGTGAAAATCCTTAGCTGAATCAATTACTAATGATGGAGATTAGTGCCATATTTTATGTCCACTTGAAATGTTATATAATGAAATGATTAAATCGTATGAAAAATCATGCATGAAAAGGTTAGTCAAAACCAATTTGACATTCCTAAATATTTGAATGGTCATGATGTGTTGCTAAACGACAATCTTGATCTATAGATATAAAATGTTTAATTAGAAAATTAAATGACTTTAATTTATCTAATGCTTAATATGATTTAGGTTTATAATGTATAACCATTGCTAACATATTTGAAAACCTAATATCTCAGACAAAAATAATGAGTTAAAAAAGAAAAATGTTTTAATTAAATTAGACTTGATTGTAAAGTTTGAAAAACTTTTTGACTAAATATGAGATATTTAATAAACAAAGATCAATATAAGATATTGGATCTTATTTGGGCACGACTTGTATTTAATTAGAATTATTTATAATTTTAATTATAGTTTAATTGAAATTAGAATTTAATTTCAACTAAATCATTATAATGTCCAAAAACCTATTATAAATGGTCTTAAGCTCTAAGGGAGCTAGCACTATTTGCCTAACCTTTTCTACAATTGTTACAAAGTTTCTCAATATATCTGTAGATATTGTTAGAGGTTGAACATTTGTGCAGCTGCGGTAGTTGAGATGAGCTAATTTCAAAAATGGATTAAGGGAATGACAAAAAAAGGATCAACTTTAAAATAAGGTATAAATTACGATCTATACTTTATTATAATTTATTTGTTAATTATTTTATAGAATTTAAGTGATCTTAGATTTGGGAATTTAAATACGAAAACATTTTATAATTATTCTGTTATGCACAGAATCAAATCTTGACTTAACTTCCCTATAATATATAAGTTTTGAAATGGAAGATTTGAGCAAGAAATTAATTTTAGATGAAAAGAATTCTTATTTTACAAGGAACAATAGTGTGAGAAGGTTTAGTTGTTGGAAAGTGTTGTAGCTAATTTTCATCAATTAAATATGAAATTGAGCAATTCGACTGTTAGAGGCCGCTTCTACATAACATCTTGCTCTTTGTAGCAATCTTTGTTTATTCTACTCAGATGGTGGTTGGCTCAAGTACTGGTAATAAACTAAGTTGAATTAACAATAATTTTAGGCCACTTTCTATTAATGTTAGATGGTAATCATATAATATGATTAATAAAATCTCATTATTTCTTAGCAATATTTATTGATTATGATAATTAATCTTAATCTCTAAAAATTTAATTATTTTGTTATGCTAAACTTTTCATTTAGGACGTAATAATTAATCTTAATCCCTAAAATTAAATGTTATGTCAATGCTAAATTAGATATTATTTATTCTATAATATAAAAGTGGATCCTATTGTCATATGTATGCCACATGACATAATAAAGCTTAGTGTTGATTTTTAGATTTTAAAAATAAAAATAAAAATATTTTTTGATTATAATAACTATCCTTAATCTTTAAATTTTAATTATTCTATTATGCTAATTTTTATTTAAGATATAATGATTAATTTTAGTCCCTAAAATATTTCTGCTCATATATCTTGCTTTTCCTCAATTGTCAGTTGTCTCCTTCACCTCTCACATATGCTAAAAGATTGAGTAAGTTCTTTCATTTGATTAAAATTATTACAGGTTCTCACACTTTTTAGCCATTTCTATTGATTTATCATTTGCCCATTTCGTTTTTAACTCAAGGAGTTTATTTTGATAGGATCCGAATCAGACAAACAAGTTACAGTTCCCATCTATTCCTAATTTTCAAAGACATTTTAAGCATCATGGTTAAATTCTCCACATCTATGAAGCAAGTTAATGCGTCTTGGTGATGGGTTTACCTTACAATGAAACTAGCTCTCCTGATGACCTCCTTCTAAATTACCAACTTTATACCAAATCTTAAGTACCTATTATTTTTGAATTTGAGAAGTGGAGTAGAAGTAGGTTGTTTTGTTGATTTCACAACTGTATTAAGTGTTAGTTTATGCCCTATAGCCAATTGATTGGCTGCAGTTTAGTGACAAAATAATTTAAAGACATTCTTTATCTTATACATGTTTAGATGTATATGATAAATTTTGTAGGATAATTATGCATTGCAAATGAAATTATAATGAGATTATGATTATAAGATTCATATTGCATTTATGTATTATCCCTAAATTGAACCTAGTTATTATTCTATTAAGAATGGACATTAATAGAATTTAAAAAGGCTAACAAACGTTATCTTATTCCCTATGAAGGAAGTAGTTGATCTTATAGGTTAAAGTATGGAGATACTTAAACAAATGTGTGAATGCTTGCTAGAGAACAAGCTCACCGAACTGATTTGATATGAAAAATCCATTTTAGAACATTACTTATGTTAGATCGGGAAAAGAAAGCATGTCATATTTGAAGAACCGGTAGATTTCAAAACTTTTTAGAAATCTTATTTGCAGTGGAAGCAATATATCCAAATCATCATGCCAATCTATACATGATATGGTATAAGGATAATAACAAACATAAATAAGATAGTGATATTACCAACTCCTTCACTGCAGCTTTAATTTCTTGCTACGCTATCCTCTCCTTTTTTTTGTATCCAAAGCCTTTGATTTTGAATCCTTTTCTTTGTCAATCTATCATCTCCTTGTTGTTGTATCCTCAACCAATTTGATTTACCTCTTATTGTAGCACCCTACTCCCACAGGACCCGAACTCGACATCTTAGGTGATATCCGAGTCCGTGCCCTATGAGTGTGGCATACTAGGGAACTCACTCATTCAAAAATCAGTATGAAATTTTTTTAAATCACAAATACAATATATTCGGAAATAATAACCAATTCGGGCCCCCTTTCATTCATAAACATTTTCAATCAACACAATACAATCAATAGATTTTCAATAGCCAATTAGGGCCCATTATAAATACAAAACTCTTTGTATAAACATTACACAAAAATTTCAGAATACTTTATTTTTCAAATTTGCGGAATACAAATTTATACAACGTATGAAAACACTAATGCAGACGCAAACTAATCCTAGCCTCTATCTTTTACTTGTATGCAGTGGCTATACTCCCGTTTGCCTTACGAGGTACTCTTTTAAGTCCTGAAAAATATTTGCAAAATTTTAGTTGAGTTTTTGCGAACTCAATAAGTGACCATCCTCGATGGCTCACTCAATCACATAACACGTACAATTTATCAATTCATCATATAAAGTCATATGTATTACACATTCACTTAAACATATACCACTTGATTATTCATTTCACACATTTCACATACAACACATTACAATTATTGACATCATACATATGCAATGCACATGAGACTCACATTAAAATTTATAACCTTATTGTGACCGAGTGCCTAATTGTCCCGTATTGGGCTCATTGATAACTGTCCCATATCGGACTCATTGAAACTGTCTCATATAGGGATCATTGATAACTGTCCCATATAGAGCTTATTGAAACTGTCCCATATAAGGCTCATTGAAACTGTCCCATAGAGGGCTCATTGAAACTGTCCTATATAGGGCACATTGATAATTGTCCCATATTGGGCTCATTTTATATAGTGAGCCTTTAGCTCTTATACATTTGTTTAACTCTAAACTCTTTTTCACATGCGAAGCAATAAGCTCTTTTTCGATGGCTACTCCGGTCACAACTGCCTTTATTTTTTATGCATTCATGTAATGAAACGCATAATATAAATTTAATCAATTGAAAGTACTCAATATCACACAATCATATTCACCATCACATTCTCATTCACTTTGTCATCGGACCTTAGTCCGACATTCAACAATTAAGTTAAGAAAACAGTTACTCCATTCAATTCACATTTAATGAGCACTTCAATATGTCATTCATATTTCATAATCATTGGACCTTCTATTCGGACATCAACACAATTCAATTCGCATTCACAATGCATAATCATTGAATAGTCAATCAATACAAAAATTCAAACAAAATAAACAATAAAATGAGACCATCTAGGTTTGCTCACAATACACTTTAAATTAGCATTTGCTTCCAAATTCTGGAAACGCCTGAATGCGGACACTTAACCTACACAACCCATTTATGCAAGACATACGTTGCACTTACATTAATAATTTCACACTTATAAGCATTTATTTATGCACAATTGTATAAATGGACTATGTATAATGCATGCTCAATGATAATCCCTGGTACTTTAACAAGCTTCATATCTTATGCTTATTCTCATTTCATAACTTTTGTATTTTCTTTATTTATTCCTCTGACTATCGCTTTGATCATTCTTTCACACCATTACACATTTTCATTGATCTTTTAACTCCGAAAACTAGTTTAACACTATCTCATAACATTTCAGTTATCAAATCCAAAGAAAATCACCATGTACGACACACTAATTCTCCTCACTCATTTTTTAAAAAATAAGGATATCACTGTTCTTAACCATTTAGAAGTGAACTGATGATGCATGCTTCATTTCATGCAAAAATACGTAATCATAATAAGCTTACTTGTTTGAAGCTCCAGTATTTGCAAAATTACGTAACCCT
Organism: Erythroxylum pedicellare; assembly: GCA_027563575.1. Lineage (NCBI taxonomy): Eukaryota > Viridiplantae > Streptophyta > Magnoliopsida > Malpighiales > Erythroxylaceae > Erythroxylum > Erythroxylum pedicellare. Next base: position 9,865 of record JAOQMP010069785.1, on the reverse strand, counting down.
AATCCCTCATGCAACTACGTACATCAACTTAAAAGTTAACAGAGGGTTTGGTTTTTCTTGGGGTAGAAGAAAGAAATATCAAACTGGAAGTCAGGATAAATAGAGAAAAGCAAGATTTAACTTCGGTGAATATTTGATGAAAAACTCTATGTTGGAGGAACTCTAGAGAAAGAAGTTTCAAGAAGGATAAATACAAGGACAACAGCTTCTCTTTCAACGTTATTAAAGCTTAGCTTTAGCTAGGACACCTGTCCATTTTTTATCCACTTCCCTTCATTAATACTTACTTAAACATATTCTTAAGTTTAGGACTTAATAAAACCACTCAAATCATAATTCATAACCCCTTACTCATTTTCATATTTTTCCCATAAAAACGTCCTTTTGGGTCAACTTAACATATTCTTTTTGACCCAGACACTGAAATCATTTTGGAATACTTTCTTCTAGAAACATGTTCCCTTATGTATTATATCTCTAGTTTACTCCAAATTAAAAATCATCTCATTTGGAATCCTATATATCTATATATAATCAAAACACTAAGGTATGTTCAATAAGATAGTCCTATTTCACTATTCCAACAAACTCCACACTTTTATTTGATCAACCTTTTTTCAATTCTATTCAAAATGCTACCAATTTTTTTGGAGAGATAGAAACATGTGTTAGGAATATATTGGTCTAAAAATCGCTCCAATTGGAGGTCTGATGACAAGGTTATGGCTAAAAGAATCAATTAAGGTTCTGTTCTCAATCATATTGAATCTGTTTCTTTTGGGGCAACTAGCATAACTTTCACTATAGGTATCGGATCAAGGTCATTATTAGGATGGTTTGAAAGAAGACATATAGTTCTATAACTTTCATGAAGACCTTGAAGGCAAATTCTTTCGTGTAGAGGGTCAAATTTGGACAAGACCATACAAAAGAAACAGTACACAGAAGCTGTCTTACAATTGGCATAACTTTCTCTAGAGATATCAGATCAAAGTCATTCTTGAAAGGTTAAAAAGAGGACTTCAATATATACATATTTGATGAAGACATCGAAGTAATATTTTGTCATCTAAAGGTTCAAAATTGGACCAGACGATACAAGATGAACAGTGACGAGAAAGAAGGTTACGAATAGTACACAGAAGATAACTTGCAACTGGCATAGTTTTCTCTAGAAATATCGAATTAAGTAGTTCTTTAGATGGTTACAAAGGGAACTTCAAGATCTATAACCTTCATGAGACCTTGAAGACAAATTCTATCATCTACAGGGTCAAAAGTGGGACTAGACGATAGGATCAGATGAACTCAGATGAAGGGTTAGACGAATTGGAAAAATGGTCATAACTTTCTCAAAAGAACTCAGATTGAAGTGTTCTTTGGATGGTTTGAAAGAGAATTTCATGGTTTACAATTTTAATGAAGTTCTTAAAGAGAAATTCGATCATCTTTAGGGTCAAAAATGGGACCAGATGATACAAGATGAACAGTGCATCGAACGATACAAAATGAACAGTGCAGCAGACGATACAAAATGAACAGTGCAGCAGACGATACAAAAGGAACAATGCACCAGATGATACAAAATGAACAGTGAACTAGACGATATGACATCATCACCAAATGATATGACATCACCAGACGATACGTCTTCATAAGACGATCCGTCCTCACCAGACGAAGCGTCTTCACAAGACAATCCGTCCTCACCAGATGAAGCGTCTTCTTAAGGCAACACATCATCACCAGATGAAGCGTCTTCATAAGACGAAGCATCTTCACATAATGATATGACATCATCAGACGATACAAACTATACTCCTGATTATCTCCCTTTATAAGGATCATAACTTTCGACTCCACTGTCCAAAAATTCCGTACTATATATTCTCAGTAAACTTCTCCAACTTATTTTTCTTCACTAAATCCAACACTTAAATTTATATTTCTAGTCTTTCTACTCCATTTCATTCAACTTATTCACTATAACCACAATTCTCAATCTACCCTCTAAAATTATTTAACATCGATTCCACATATTTTCAACTAATCCCATGACCATTCAATTCCCCGGAATGTCAATGAGTGCATGTACAATTTTTTTCAGGTGTTCAAAAATTCAAATCTACATGCATATACGCCGACATTTTGCTGAGCATGAAATGCAAATTCTTCTAATTGTCACACTGCTATTTTCTCCATTATTGAAATCTGGGTTCTAACCTTTAATATAGGGACGGGATGTTACATTTCTCCCTCTTAATAAATTTTGTCCCCGAAATTCTCATCTGATTGATCAATAAGGTAGGGGTATTATTTCCTTATATGCTTCTCTATTTCCCATATAACTTCATCACCTGAATAATTTCTTCAAATTGACTATGATCGATGAAATTAATCCTTCCTCTAAACAACTCTTCAAGTATCATATTATTTTAATAGTTTCCTTAACGCAATTCAAGCTACTCAAAATCTTCACTTCAAGTGCTGACAATATCTCTTTGTCAGATCATATTAATATTTCATCTCTCACTTAGTATTTCACATCTCTTTATTGCTAATACACTTAACTTTTAAGTTTGTCTCACTATATCCCACAACTTTAAAGTGATCCACCAAAATTCATTCGTCTTTCATAAATCACTTTATTCTTATTACAGATTCATTTCACTCACTACAGTATCTCACATTTATTATGGCCTTTAACCATTTTTAGGCCCTATTCATTTCAATGTAAGGGTAAATGATCCTTTTTTTGTTTGACACCTTAGACAACATTCTAATGGTATCACCAGGATAACGATTGTTATGCCTGTAGTCAATTTGAACTATATATTAATCCCATATTCCTATGAACTCCAGAAATATAAGCCTTACAGCTGTCTTCAATAGTCAAGACTATTGGTAACTTACACATCTAATCACTTGGTTCTACATTCTTAGCCATCAAATGCTCTTTTGGTTTATTCGTAAGGATGTATATCATAGGTTGTTATTTATGCTTCTATAGTAATTTCTTTGCTCAATCATCTTTATCGGATACACATCCCTTTTCATTTGAATCACAAGTAATAGTTTTCCTCTTCGAACTCAAACTTTATAGTCATTTTCAATTTCTCACTAAGATTTATAGATTTTAAATCCTCAATTAGGAGTTTTCTGAACTTTCCATATAAAACTGCTCTTTACATTCCATAGCTAGATGTACTTCATTTTTGCTCAACTCCTATGCTCTTTATTTCACTAGATTTGGTAACCCCAATGTCTGAATTTGTGTACACCATATTTAATCTTCTATTGAATGCATCAATTTACAACACTAGCTTTACTGGGAAATAATCAGTCTGCGCAATCCGTTCCTACTCAATACTTACCTCAAACTTAAATGATTTGTACATTCCAGAATGACTATGCGCATCTAATGTCTCCAAGATCTGAAAGCAATTTCTATCATAGCAATTCTAAACCATGTATCCAAAAATCAACTCATAAGACTTTAATTGTCTCTTGCATACAAAAACCACTTTATATTATTACAACAGATTGTATCTTAATCTTTGATGTGAAACTTTATTATATACTGTATAATCTCCAAATCCAAATGGCATAGTAAACATTGAGGTTATAGTTTCTCAAAATTCTTCTTACATTCTTCATTCATACGGTTTATATATTTTTCTTCAAGCATATTTTTTTCAAGGGAAAAGATCACTAGAAACCCTTTAACAGTCCCTGGTAGTTTCCAACATACAGTTACTTCTAAAGAACTCTAAATCTCTCATATATTCCTTATAGTTTCTCACTTTATCATCATCTCTACTTTCTTAGTGTCTCCCAATAAGCCATGTTTAGATATTATACAACCCACGTTTTATTTGATCAAGATAAGATTCACTCTCATTAAGCTTGACATATAATTGTTTTTACCTTCATGATATGTAAGATTTCCTTAAATGTTCAAAAATATTCTCTTCACTTTTCGAATACACTCCAAATATCCTCTATGATCATAGTCACTAATTGAGAATCACTTTAATCTTCATTACCATAATATTGTCGGAGGCATAGTTAACTCCAACAGATATAACCTAAATTCCCTTGTGCCCATGATTAGTTCTCATAATTTCTTAAGTAACTAGTTCCTCAAATGAGGTTATATTATCACTTGTTATTTTCAGTCTCCCAATCGACCTATTTTCTCAAATGATTTTCTCCTTTCATTCAATTTCCTCTAATTTTGCATTGACTTATTCTAATGTCTGTTCTTTCATACTAGTTTCTCCACACATTTCAATCTATTTGAACCCTTCACTTATTGTGTTAATAATACATCCATTAGATATAATTTGTATCACCCAAACATATTTACACAGATTATAGCGTGGGCCTAAGTTCTCCTCATATTAGCAATAGTGTCACCTCGAATTCAAAAATCCACTTACATAGTTGGATACTTTACATCAAACAAAATGCATACACTCTTAGTAGCATATTCTACCTCCAATATTCACTTTTGATTCATTACCTATTCATTTCCGATTGGTTCCTTCATGGATTACTCTTAATTTGAATCATCTGATCAACTCAACCTAATTCAGGGAGATTTCTTCTTTGAAAGAAGATTTCTTGCTACAAACATCGATACTATTCATGAAGTCCTTATCAATCAACTATTTTCAATTATCACGTATCAGTCATTCTTCGCATCTCAAGAAGATCAATTTCAGCTATTCATGATATCTCAATAAGATCAGTTTATGCCATAACTTACATGATCAGATCATCCCTTGTAATAAGGGTCAGTGAGGCATTAAACAATCTCATTTATTCTAATACCTTGGTATATATCATCAAAATCATTACATCATATCTAGAGATGTATTTATGACAATTCACCAAATTAATAGCTTATGCTAAGGATACCTTAATCTTATTTAATTCTAGACAACACTTCTTTTTTGTGCCTGTCCTCGATCGTGGGGATTATGCCACGATTGAGTCCTTCTTCTATCTCCTCAAATTCATCATATATATAGTAACATCATTAACAATCTCAATTCATTCCCAATTGATCACTGTAAGCATTTTCATGTCTTACTCTAACTCATCTTAGACTTTGAACTATAGGAACTATGACCTACCAGTATTCAAATAGTCATAGATTGCTTCTTATATTATCTCCACACATGTAATACATATATGCTCAATATTCTCACTTGTCATAGTGATCCCATTTTCAGATGTACACTCACAATGGCAAATCAACTTAACCTTAACAACTTTTTCATATATCGCTACCATCATCTCACCTTTCAATTACCATATATCATCATACATACATATGTTTGCAATCGATTCGGAATCATATATACATAATCATCCTAAAATTCTGATCTCAATTTCAAAAATGTATTCTTATGCTAAATCATAACTCTTATCACTTTTAACCGACATTCATTTCAAGTCCAAGTGTGACCTCTCCAAGCCATAGAAATTTTTGTTTTCTTTTAACTTGGCTTGTACACTTTAGGTCTCATCATTCATATTGATATCAATTTTTTCCTTAATCAGTCCATGACAATGTGTTTACATTTATATCACATTCGAGGATATATTACCACAGTACAATATGGATATCATGTTCGATGATACAACCACATCTACAAATGTAGTGAACCTTTATCTATCATACAAAACAAGATACTATTTCTCATTTCTAACTGCCCATAAACCTTCATTGGCTCACCTTATGATAGATCATCATTCTTCCCAATGCTTCTAACAGCTCAAACTTTTAAGGAATGCTCATGCATATGACTCAGACTGAGGGATCAGTTGCCATTATCTGCTATGACATGACAAGAATGCATATACCTTGACACATATTTCAGAAAAATGCCCATATAAGATTGTAATTCTAGGCTCTAATACCACATAAGTGTAACACCCTACTCTCTCGAGACCTGCACTCGACATCCTGAGTGATATCCGAGTACTTACCCCATGAGGTTGGTATGCTAAAACAGTCAAACAACTCAAAACTCAATACCAAATCCTTTTTTTTTTGTTTTTTTTGAAACAATATAAGCATATGCAGAAATCAGTAATCAAAATCGGCCCAATCTTTTTTCTCATATCATAAAAAAATCACATTTGTTAACATTACACTCCAATTCATTCTCATTTACAAACCTTTCCAATATGGAAAGTTATTACATGCAGAAATGTATTCAATTACACATTACATAAAAATTGCGGAATACATAAATAAGAAAGTATCAATGTAGACGCCAACTGATCCCGACATCTACCTTTTACTTGAATGCAGTAGCTATACTCCCCGTTTATCCAACGGGTAACTCTTTTGAGCCGTGAAAAATAGTTGCAAATTTTGGGTAAGTTTTGCGAGCTCAATGATTGACTATACCCGATGGCTCACTCAATCACAAAACACATATATATCATGCCATCACTTAATTCACATCATTTCAATCATAATCAAATAACATCACAAATCATTTTGATCACTTATTTCGCATTTCACATTCAGAGCAGTCATGAAGTTCATTTTAGAACATACATATCAATTTTCATATGCAATGCACGTGAGACTCACTTTTATTTATTTCTTTGTTGTGACTGAGTACCTATAACTGTCCTGTATCTATTGTAGATACCGGGCTCATTGATAATTGTCCCGTATCTGTTGGAGATATCGGGCTCATTAAACGTTGAGCTTGAGGCTTTGATGCACATAACTAAGTTTAAAGTTCTTTTTTCATTGGTTATTCTGGTTACAACTGCCTTTATCTTTCATGCATTCATGTAGTGAAATGCATCAATCACATATAATCACTTATTCACTATCATATATCTTCGGACCTTAATCCAGAATTCAATATTTATGCTGAGAGCACTTTGTGATCATGTATTCATATCAGATCATGCATTCATGTATGGAATGCATTTTTTGCAATCAATCATATAATAAACATTTAGTTTGACGCATTCAACAATCAAATCACATTCACGAATAGTCATAATCACTTAATTCATAACATAAACAAAACAAATAATAAAGTAAGACCATCTAGGTCTACTCATAATATGCTTCAGATTAGCACTAACTTCTATGATCTAGAAACGCCTGAATACGGACATTTACCTGCACATCACAATTATGCAATACACACATTGCATATACACATTAATAACTTTGCACAATTATATGCATTTATTTATGCACACGTATGTATATGGAATAAGTACAATGCATGTTCATGATAATCCTGGGTATATTATCACACATCTTATGCTCATTCACATTTCATGATTCAATCACTTATCATTTTTTTCTCACATTACTTGCTCTTATTATCAATTTCTCATTCATTTAAATTAGATACACTTTACTCCTCTTCTTCTAATCACAACTTTAATCAAATGACCACTTCATCTCCATTTTACGCATGCCTTTGGTACTTTAATACCAATAATTCACTCATTAATGTAATTTCTAGCATTGCAAGACCAAACAATTATCCAACTCTCATTTAAGTCCTATATCACTTCCAAAAGTCCAGACCTTTGGGGTAATCTTCCCTAATCATTCTGATCAGTAAATGAAGTAATTTAGTAAGACTTTCTACTAGAAAAGTGTTCCTTCTTGTCTTAAGTTTCTAATGACACCACAATCATTCAATTTGGCTCAGTAATTTGAAGGTTATACTTCAAACATTTTCAGACTGTTCTCATTCTAAAACAGTATACTATGCACAATTTCTATCTAGAAATTGAACATTTAGAGGCTAAATCAAAATTTGACTTCTAGAGATAATTTTTAAACCTATGTCTCTAGTTTACTTCACATTAAAAATCATCTCAATTGGAATCCTACGAATCCAGATATATTCAAAATGTCGAAGTATGTTCAGTAAAATAACACTAGTTTATACTATTCCAACAGATTCCCTCATTTTCCTTTAGTCAATCTTATTCAATTCAATTTAGAATGCTAATTTTTTTTTAAGAGATAGAATAATGTGTTAGTAATCTATTTGCTTAATAATAAAGTCATTTGGAGGTTGGATAACTAAGTTATGGTTGAAAGAATCAAACAAGGTCTCGTCCTTAATCATATTGAACCTGTTTCGGGACAATTAGCATAACATTCTCTAAAGATATCGGATAAAAGCCATTAATATATGGATTGAAATAAAACTTCAAGATATACAACTTTTATATAGACCTTGAAGATAGATTCTGTCATTTACATGGTCAAAATTGGACCAGACAATGTAAGATGAACAATGACCAGAAGAAGTTTATGAATAGTGCATAGGAGATGTTTTACAATTAGAATAACTTTCTTTAGAGATGTTGGATCAAAGTCATTCTTTAATGGTTTAAAATAGGACATTAAGATATACAACTTTCATGAAGACTTGAAGATAGATTCTATCATCTATAGGGTCAAAATTGGACCAGACTATGTAAGATAAACAGTGACCAGAAGAAGTTTATGAACAGTGCACAAATGATGTTTTACAATTAGCATAACTTTCTCTAGAGATATTTGATCAAGGTAATTCATAGATGGTTTGAAACAAGAATTCAAGATCTACAACTTTCGTGAAGACATTGAGGCAATATTTTTTCGTATAAAGGTTCAGAATTAGACCAGACAATACAAGATGAACAGTGACCAGAAGAAGTTTCAGTCTACGACCTATTTGGAATAATTACCACAACTTCCTATAGAGATATTGAATCAAGGTCGTTATTAGATGGTTTGAAATAAGAATTCAATATCTACAACTTTCATGAAGGAATTGAGGTGAGATTTTATCTTCTAAAGAGTCAGAATTGGACCAAACAATACAAGATGAACAGTGCACAAAGGATACACGTCATCACCAGACAATACACGTCATCACCAGAAGATATGTCATTACTAGATGATACACGTCATCACCAGTAGATACAATTCATCACCAGACAATACACATCATCAACAGACGACACATTATTACTAGACAATATACGTCATCAACAAACAATACGTCATCACCAGACGATACAGTCTATACTCCTGAGCATCTCCACTTATAAGGATCATAACTTTTGACTCTGATGTCCAAAAATTACATACTATATACCATTGGAAAGCTAGAAAGATAAAATAAAACTTTCTAGAAGACAACTTTGCATAATTCAACCTAGATAAAATCCAGATTTTCTCCTGAATTCAAAACACGAATTTTACCTCTATGGAAGACTTGACATTTGTACCATGCAAACTTGGACTATCCTGAGCATAACCATTTAGCTACCAAATTGACTTCATTAGACTCTCAATTATCAACTCAATAGGGTTTTCAATTAAAAATCCCACAGAGCATAATCACTAAAATTGGTTCTAGAATACTTAAACCCATGCATTTTCTAACTATATAAACTAAAACCCTTCCAAAAATTGCAGAAGATTCAAAGAAAATTTACCTTGATTCTTCACCAAATGAAGAGATCTTTGGCTCAATTAGAAGCTCTTCTCTTCTTTTTCCTTTTTCCCTTCTTGAACAACCTAAAAATCTTTCTTGAAGGTTAAGAAAAATTGAAAGCCTAGCTTGTTTTCTCTTCTTTCTCTCTCTTCTTCTTCTTTTCATATTTCTCTATCTTCTTCATAACACTCCCTTTTTTTCCCTTCAATTCACATTTTCCCCCTTCTTAAGAAGCAAGACTACATTTTTTTCTTCCATTTCTACCCTTAATGAGCCCAAAAAGACCCTTTTACCCTTCCTTATAAGCTTATGTTCTTTTAACCTTGAGTGTCTTGCCAAAAACACCCCTTGAACATTCATATAAC
>JAOQMP010069778.1:0-22147 GCA_027563575.1 Erythroxylum pedicellare | reverse complement strand
CCATTTGAACCAAAAACCCTTCAAAATTTCCAAAAGATTTGAAACAACTAACCTTGAATCTCCACCCACGATTTTTGCTCTTTGGCTCTAATGGAAGATCAAGTCTTCCTCTTTCTTTTTCCTTCTTGAAAAAAACTCTTAAAATCACTCTTCTAAAGCAAAGAAAGGTGAAACCCTAAGTTGTTCTCCTTCTTCTCTTCTTTCTCCTCTCAATCGAAACTCTCCTCCCTTCTCCTTCCAATTTTCATTTCTTCTTCTCCTAACACACAACAAGTCTTCTTTCTTTCTTTTATGAAGCCAAAAAGACCAATTTACCCCTCCTTGTAAGCCTTGTACCCTTTTAACTTAAGTGATCTTCCTAAACTACTCCTTATACATACTCACCACTTTAACACTAAATTTAATTTATCTACTTCATATAGTCTTACTCACATACACAAACTAATTAATCCCAACATAATTTAACTACTAATACCCCAAAAATAATCTGATCATGCTTATTCATAAAAAAAAATTCGGGTCCAACATTTCTCCCCCTCTTAAAAGAATTTCGATTACCTAAATCAGTGAAGAGGTGTGAATACTTTTCCCTCATGGCTTCCAATGGCTCCCACGTGGCCTCTTCCACCGAATGGTTTCTCCATAGGACTTTGACCAGCTGAACTGTCTTGTTTCTGAGGACCTTCTCTTTGGTGTCCAAAATGTCCACTAGAGTCTCCTCATAACTCAAATCATCTCTCAACTGAACCTCAGGGGTCTGAATGATATGAGAAGGATCCGATCTATACCTCTTCGCATGGAGATATGAAAAACATCATGTATCTGTGATAAATCAGGTGGCAGTGTTAACTTGTAAGCTAACGGGCCAACTCTCTCAAGAATCTCGTAAGGTCCCCCATATCTTGGACTCAACTTACCCTTCTTGCCAAATCTCATAATTCCTTTCCAAGGAGATGCCTTAAGTAAGGCTTTTTCGCCGACTTCATACTCCATTTCCTTTCAGTGAGCATCGGTATAACTTTTCATCCTGTCCTGAGCTGCTTTAAGCCTTTGCTTAACTAATTTGACCTTGTCAACTGTCATCTGAATTAACTCTGGTCCCAAAAGTTTCCTTTCTCCTTCTTCATCCCAGCATACCGGAGTTCTACATCTCCTCCCATACAGTGCTTCATAAGGAGCCATCTGAATGCTTGAATGATACGAATTATTGTAAGCAAATTCGATCAATGGAAAATGTTCATCCCAAGCTCCTCTAAAATCCATCACACATGCCCTGAGCATTCCCTCAAGGGTTTGAATGGTCCTCTCAGATTGTCCATCTGTCTGAAGATGAAAAGAAGTGCTAAAATTCAATCTGGTTCCTAAAGCTTCTTGCAAGCTTCCCCAAAATCTCGAGGTGAATCGAGGATCCCTGTCAGAAACTATAGAATCTGGAATCCCATGCAGTCTCACAATCTCATCAACGTACTTCTTGGCTAACACATGCAGAGAATCGGTCTGTTTGATTGCCAGGAAATGGGCTGACCTCATCAATCTATCCACAATGACCGATTTGGCATCATGTTTCTTACTGGTCTTGGGCAACCCTATCAAAAAGTCTATAGTCACCCTTTGCCACTTCCACTCAGGAATGGACAACGACCTTAACTTACCTGAAGGTGCCTGGTGTTCAGCCTTAACTTGCTGACACACTAAACACTTACTTACATACTCGGCCACATCTTTCTTCATTCCTTTCCATCAGAAATGCTCCTTTAGATCTCTATACATCCTAGTGCTACCTAGGTGCATAGCATAAGGTGCATTATGTGCCTCATCCAGTATCTCATCTTTCACCTCCTTGGCATTTGGCATACAAAGCCTATTCCCTACAGTCATGAGTCCATCATCTCTCACTACCACTTCATACTTCTTGCCCTTCTAAATCTCTTCTCGGAGCTTACTCAGTTCAGCATCCTGTGCTTATAACTCCCTAACCCTTTCTCTGAGTATTGGCCTCACTCTAAAGGTAGCAACAACACAATCAGGCCCCTCCTGTTTCAAACTGATTCTAAGCTTAGCCATCTCTTCCAATAGCGGTAGATAAACTGTCTGAACATGGGCTATGGAAGACTTCCTACTCAAGGCATCTGCTACGACATTTGCCTTGCCTGGATGGTACTCAATCAATAAATCATAATCTTTGAGCAATTCAATCCACCTTCTCTGTCTCAAATTCAGCTCCTTCTGACTCAATAGGTACTTGAGACTTTTATGATCAGTAAAGTTCTTCGTCTAAACCCCATACACATAATGTCTCCAGATCTTCAAGGCAAAAATCACAGCTGCCGCAAGGCATATGCTATTACCTTGTCTCCTTGCATCATTACACAACCCAAACCTTTTTTTGAAGAATCACTATACACTGTATAACCTTCCTCTCCTGTGGGCAAAGTCAAAACTGGAGCACTTGTTAATCTGTGCTTGAGCTCCTCAAAGCTTTTCTGACATTCATCATTCCAGATAAACTTCTAATTCTTCCTTAATAACTTAGTTAGTGGAGCAGCAATTATGGAGAATCTTTCCACAAATCTCCTATGGTAACCTGCTAGTCCCAGAAAACTCCTCACTTCTGTCACTGTCGTCGGGGCTTGCCAATTCACTACTGCTTCAATTTTCTTTGGATCCACATGCACCCCATTCTCAGAAACTATATGCCTAAGGAAAACCACTTCATGAAGCCAAAATTCACATTTGCTGAATTTGGCATAAAGCTCCCTCTCCCTCAATCTCTGCGATACTATCCTTAGATGCTCCTTATGCTCTCTTGCATTCTTCGAATATACCAAAATGTCATCGATAAACACTATCATAAACTGATCCAAATACTCCTTGAAGACCCTATTCATAAGATCCATGAAAGCACCTGGAGCATTGGTCAGTCCAAAAGGCATAACTAAAAATTCATAATGCCCATACCGTGTTCTGAAGGTTGTCTTGCTTACATCAGACTCTTTAATTCTGAGTTGATGATAGCCAGACCTGAGATCAATCTTTGAGAAGACCGTTTCTCCTTGTAGCTGATCAAACAAATCATCTATCCGGGGCAAGGGATACTTGTTCTTAACGGTCGCCTTGTTAAGTCTTCGATAATCAATACACATCCTCCAGGTTCCATCCTTCTTCTTAACGAATAAGACCGGTGCTCCCCAAGGTGACGAACTCGGCCTTATGAACCCCTTCTCTAATAACTCTTCCAACTGTTCCTTAAGCTCCTTCAGTTCAGCTGGAGCCATTCTGTATTGTGGTATAGAAATAAGGGCTGTTTCGGGAATCAAGTTAATGGCAAACTCGATCTCCCTCACCGGTGGCAAACTAGGTAATTCTTTTGGGAACACGCCAGGAAATTCTCTCATAATCGGAAAATCCTCTAACCTGCTTCCATTCACACTAGTGTCCACAATATACGCCAAGAACGCTTCACACCCCTTCCCCATCATTCTGAGCCATACCCGTGACAACTTCAGGTGCGGCTGCAGCTTCCTCCCTCGTCATGGCGAACACTCTTGCCTGTGCTTGACCCCTCGATCTTCCCAGAGGAATAGCCTTCTTTACAGATCCAAAGCTGCCCACCCCAGCAGCTAGACTGGTTCCCACTATTTCTACTCTTCTTGGGGCTTGAAACTGTGACCCTTCCTCTCTAGACATCTGAGGACAGTCGTTGATCATATGCCCCTTTTCTCCATATCGAAAACATACTCCCAGTAATTTGTATCCCTCACCCCTGTGCAGCTTCCCACAATGCTCACATTGGCGGTTCAAGTTTCTGCTCCTCTCTGCACTAGTATTTCCTCCCACTGAGGAGGCCTGTACTGACACTGTCCTTGATTGCTTGCTCTTATTAGTGGTGCTACTGCCAACCTGACCCTGAGTGCAGGAGCTCTTCTTACCCCTGTCAGCTATCTGAGCACTCACCCCTTTTTTGGAAAAATGACCTCTATTCTTCCTCTTCCTACTCACCTCTTGCCTAATATTCTCCAGCTTTTCAGCCTGGAGTGTAACATCTACGAACTGTTGGTAGTCATAGAAGTTGTGAATAATCACCTTCTCCTTGATCCCCAGATGGAGACCTCCCTCAAACTTGCGGCACTTGTCTTCTTCATTTTCCACAATGTTAGTTGTATACCTGGAAAGCTGGGTGAACTTCAGTTCATACTCGCTCATGCTCATATCCCTCTATGTGAGATTCAAAAAATCCCTGGCCTTCTCTTGGATATACACCCGGGAAAGGTATTTCTTCCTGAACACATCCCCGAAATCTCTCCATGTCAGCACTGGAGGCACAGCCTGACTATGGGGCACTGATTCCCACCAATGGAGCACATCCCCCTGCAGTAAGCTAGCTGCATAATCTAGCTTCTCTTCATCAGTACTTTTCATCTGCACTAGGACCCTCTCTGTCCTTTTAAGCCATGCTTCAGCCTCTTATGGATTGGTGGGTTCGTTAAAATCCACCGCTCCATACTTGTGAAGCTTATCATACTGCCCGCCCCTAACCATTGGAGCTGGCACTGGAGCTTGTGACCCTTGGCCCATGGCATAAGTAAAGGCCTGGGCAAAGGCTTGAAAGAACTGCGGATCCATAGTAGGCATAGGAGGAGGAGGAGGCGGCACCTCGTGTTGCACACTATGTGCCTCCGAACCAGGACCAAAGTGTGTCCCCGCATCTTGTGGGACATGTGACTCATCCGTGCTCCCCTGACGAGAGCTAGATTGAGGTAAAGCTCCTCGAGTTCTGTTCCGAGGCGGCATAGTCACTCCTTCAATATAAAACAATTGAAAAAATAAATCTTTAGTTCATATTAGAAAATTGTCAAAGTATGCAAAACGGTTCAAATAATAAAAAAAATTATGAAAGCATGAGAAACAATTTTAAAACAATACAAATAATCCATTTAAAAAGAATGCATATACGTGGCATAACTCAACCTACCCATTTTGTTCTTCGGAAACCCCTAAACCTAATCCTACACCTGGACCTAAACCCAGTCTCTCTGATACCATAAGTGTTGGAACCCCATCCTTGCGAGTCACATTTCCGACATCCTACGTGACATCTGGACACGCAATCCCACAAGGGAGGAATTCCCCACCAAGTCAAACCTCAACAAAAATACCCAAATCACATACTTCCGAACAAACTTGAAGATTCAAAAGTCTTGGGTCCTAAATTGAAAATTTATTCCTTCATATAAGTTTTAATTCCATGTCTCTAGTTTGTTCAAAACCAAGAATCACCTCATTCGGACCTCTACAAGTTGAGATATCACCACAATACGGAAGTATGTTCAGACTTTTTAACTGATCCTCTCAACCGAAACTCTTCTCTCTTCTCCTTCAATTTTCGTTTTTCTTCTCTCAAATTCAAGACAAGCCTTCTTTCTTTCTTTTAATGAAGCCAAAAGACCAATCTACCCCTCCTTGTAAGCCTTGTATCCTTTTACCTTAAGTGATCTTCCCATTTTGCCCTTATACATTCTTATTCCATCAATTTAACTTACACCATACTATAACTTAACTTAATCTTAATTTCTCCATTTAATACTTCTAATTCCATCAATCTAAGCAATAAATCCTCCAACCAATGACTTGCTAATTAAAATCTAACCAAAAGCACCTAATCAATCAAAACCTCAAAAATAAAATTGAAATCATGCTTATTCAATAAGAAAAAAAAATTGGGGGCCAACAGCCAGTCATAGGGGAAGACAATTATCGTCAAGTTTTTTATGAGAAACTAACAATTCGTTACCGAATATGGCTTGCTTACAGTGATTTTCCACTACCGAGAATGACCGCACATGACCGCCACATTGGCCACGGCCCCGACCTGATCTCCCGACGGTGCCGGTCATAAGGTCAACACTATGATCGACAAGTTTTCGATGAGAAACTAGAAATTCGTTACCGAATGGGGCCTGTTTGCACTAATTTTCCCACTACTGAGTGAGACCATACATGGTCGCGATAAGGGCCGCGACCTTAACCTAGTCTCCCGATGGTGCCGGTCATGGGGGTAAGACTATAATGGACAAGTTTTCGATGAGAAACTGACAATTCTTTACTGGATGGGGCATGTTTGCACTGATTTTCCCTCTACCAAATATGACCACCCATGGATGCGATAAGTGCCACAGCCTCGATCTTGTCTTCCAACGGTGCCAGTCATAGGGGCAAGACTATAATCGACATGTTTTCGATGAGAAACTGGCAATTCATGACTGACTGAGGCTTGTTTGCACTAATTTTCCCACTACTGAGTATGACTGCACATGGACGGGATAAGTGCCACGGCCACGACCTGATCTCCCGATGGTGCCGGTCATGTAGGCAAGACTAAAATTGGCTAGTTTTCGATGAGAAACTGACAATTCGTTACTGAATGGGGCTTGTTTGCATTGATTTTTCGACCACCGAGTATGACCGCATATGGCCGCAATAAGTGCCACGGGCTCAACCTGGTCTCCCGATGGTGCTTGTCATGAGGTCAAGACTACAATCTACAAGTTTTGGACGAGAAATTGACAATTCGTGACCAACTGGGGCTCGTTTGCACTGATTTTGCCACTATCGAGTATGGCCGCCCATGGTCATGACAAGTGCCACGGCCCTAACTTGATGTACCAACGGTGACGGTCATCGGGGCAAGACTAAGATCGGTAAGTTTTCATTGAGAAACTAACAATTCGTTACCGACTGGGGCTTGTTTTCACTGATTTTTCCACTATCGAGTATGACCGCGACAAGAGCCATGTCCCTGACCTAGTCTCTCGACGGCGCCGGTCATGGGGGTAAGACTATGATCGACAAATTTTCGATGAGAAACTAACAATTCGTGACCGACTGGGGCTTGTATGTACTGATTTTCCCATTATTGAGTATAGCCGCAAATGGCCATGACAAATGCCACAGCCCCGACCTGGTGTCCCGACCGTGTCGGTCATAGAGTCAAGACTATGATCGATAAGTTTTCGATGAGAAACTGGGAATTCGTGATCAACTGGGGCTTGTTTTCACTGATTTTCTCACTACCTAGTATGATCGCACATGGCCACGATAAGTGCCTCGGCCCCGACCTAGCCTTCCGACGGTGCCGGTCATAGGGGCGAGACTATCTTCAACAAGTTATCGATGAGAAACTGACAATTCAGGACCGACTGGAGTTTGTTTGCTTTGATTTTCCCACCACCGAGTATGACCACACATGACCGTGACAAGTGCGACGACCCCGACCTTGTCTCCCAACGATGCCAGTCATAGGGGCAAGACTATGATCGACAAGATTTCGATGCGAAACTGACAATTCGTGACCGACTGGGGCTTGTTTGTACTGATTTTCCCACTATCGAGTATGACCGCACATGGTCAAGACAAATGCCGTGACCCCGACCTTGTCTCTTAACGGTGCCGGTCATGGGAGCAAGATTATAATCGACAAGTTTTCGATGAGAAACTGACAATTTGTTACGGACTGGCGCTGGTTTGCACTGATTTTACCACTATTGAATATGATCGCACATGGCCGCGACAAATGCCATGGCCCCATCCTGCTTTCCTGACGGTGCCGGTCATAGGAGCAAGACTATAATCGGCTAGTTTTTGATGAGAAATTGACAATTTGTTACCAACTAGGGCATTTTGCACTGATATTTCCACCACCGAGTATGATCGCACATGGCTGTGACAAGTGCCACGGCCAAACCTTGGTCTCCCGACGGTGCCAGTCATTGGGGCAAGGCTATACTGCAAGTTTTCGATGAGAAACTGACAATTCGTGACCGACTAGGGCTTGTTTGCACTGATTTTCAACTACGGAGTATGACTGCAAATGGCCGCGACAAGTGCCACTGCCACAACCTGGTCTCCAAACGATGTCGGTCATGGGGGCAAGACTATAGTCTGCAAGTTTTCAATGAGAAACTAGATTTTCGTTACCAACTGGGGCTTGTTTACACTGATTTTTCCACTACCAAGTATGACCGTACATGGCCGCGATAAGTGCCACGGCCCTAACCTGGTCTCTCGACGGTGCCGTTCATAGTGGCAAGACTATGATCGACAAGTTTTCGTTGAGAAATTGGCAATTCGTAACCGACTAGGGCTTGTTTGCGTTGATTTTTCCACTATCGAGTATGACCGCACATGGCCACGACAATCGCCACGGCCGTGACCTAATCTCCCGACGTTGTCGGTCATAAGGGCAAGACTATAATCGACAAGTTTTCGATGAGAAACTGACAATTTATGACCGATCGGGGCTTGTTTGCACTGATTTTGCCACTATTGAGTATGATTGTCCATGGCTGCGGTAAATTCCACGGCCCCGACGGTACCGGTCATGTGGGCAAGACTATAATCGGTAAGTTTTCGATGAGAAACTGACAATTCGTTATCGACTAGGGCTTGTTTGCACTGATTTTACCACTACTGAGTATGATCGCAAATGGCTGCGACAAATGCCACAGCCCTGACTTGGTCTCCCAACGGTGCCGATCATAGAGGCAAGACTATGATTGACAAGTTTTCGATGAGAAACTGACAATTCGTGACCGACTGGGGCTTGTTTGGAATGATTATCCCACTACCGAGTATGACCACACATGGCCGTGAAAAGTGTCGTGGTGCCGGTCATAGGGGCAAGACAATTATCGTCAAGTTTTTGATGAGAAACTGACAATTTATTACCGTCTGGGGCTTACTTGCACTGATTTTTCCATTGCCGAATATAACTGCACATAGCCGCGATAAGTGCCACGACCCAGACCTATTCTCTCGACGGTGATGGTCATAGGGGAAAGACTATGATCGACAAGTTTTTTTTAAGAAACTGGCAATTTGTTACCGACTGAGGCTTGCTTACTCTGATTTTTCCACTACAGAGTATGATCGCACATGGCCACGACAATTGCCACGGCCCTAACCTAGTCTCCCAATGGTGCTGGTCATAAGGGCAAGACTATGATCGATAAGTTTTCGATGAGAAACTGGCAATTCATGACTGATTGGGGTTTGTTTGCAATGATTTTCCCACTGCCGAGTATAACCGCAAATGATCGCAACAAGTGCACGGCCCCGACCTGGCCTCCTGACGGTGCCGATCATGGGGGCAAGACTATAATCGGAAAGTTTGCGATGGGAAAATGACAATTTGTTACCGACTGGGGCTTGTTTGCACTGATTTTCCCACAACTGAGTGTGACCGCACAGGGTTGTGATAAGTGCCACGGCCCTGACCTAGTCTCTCGATGGAGCCGGTCATGGGGGCAAGACTATAATCACCAAGTTTTCGATGAGAAACTGACAATTTGTGACCGACTGGGGCATGTTTGCACTGATTTTCCCACTACCGAGTATGACCACACATCGCCTCGACAAGTGCCACTGCCCCGACCTTGCCTCCCGACGTTGCCAGTCATAGGGGCAAGACTATAATCAACAAGTTTTCGATGAGAAATTTACAATTCGTTACCGAATGGGGCTTCTTTGCACTAATTTTCTCACTACCGAGTATGATCGTAGATGGCCACTACAAGTGCAACGACGAAGACCTGGTCTCCCGACGGTGTCGATCATGGGGGCAAGACTATAATCGGCATGTTTTCGATGAGAAACTGGCAATTTGTGACCGACTGAGGCTTGTTTGCATTTATTTTTTCACTACCGGGTATGACCACACATGGATGTAACAAATGCCACAGGCCCAACCTGGTCTCCCGACGATGCCGATCATGGGGGCAATGATATAATCCTCAAGTTTTGATGAGAAATAGACAATTCCTGACTGAGCGGGGCTTGTTTGCACTAATTTTTCCACTACTGAGTATGACTGCACATCGTCGCGACAAGTGCCACAGCCCCGACCTTGTCTCCTGACGGTGCTAGTGATAGGGGCAAAACTATAATCGACAAGTTTTCGATGAGAAACTTACAATTCGTTACCGAATAGGGCTTCTTTGCACTGATTTTCTCACTACCGAGTATGATCACAGATGGCCACTACAAGTGCAATGACTCAGACCTGGTCTCCCGACGGTGTCGATCATGGGGGCAAGACTATAATCGGCATATTTTCGATGAGAAATTGGCAATTTGTGACCAACTGAGGCTTTTTTGCACTGATTTTCCCACTGCCGAGTATGACTACACATGGTCGCGACAAGTGCCACGGCCCTGACCTAGTCTCTCTTGACGGTGCCGATCATAGGGGCAAAACTGTAGTAGGCATGTTTTCGATGAGAAACTGACAATTTATGACTGACTGGCGCTGGTTTACATTGATTTTCCCACTACCAAGTATGACCGCACACGGCCATGACAAATGAAGTGGCCCCAACCTGGTCTCCCGATAGTGTCGGTCATCGTGACAAGACTATAATCGACAAGTTTTCGATGACAAACTGACAATTCGTTACCGAATGGGGCTTGTTTGCATTGATTTTCCCACTATCGATTATGATCGCATATGGCCACTACAAGTGCCACGTCCCAGATCTGGTCTCCCTACGGTGCCAGTCATGGGGGCAAGATTATAATCGGCAAGTTTTCGATGAGAAACTGACAAATTTGTGACAGACTAGGGCTTGTTTGCATCGATTTTCCACTACCGAGTATGATCGCACATGGTCGCGAAAAATGCCACAGCCCCGACCTGGTCTCCAGACGGTGCCGATCATAGGGACAAGACCATGACCAACAAGTTTTAAATGAGAATCTGGCAATTCGTGACTGACTGGGGCTTGTTTGCACTGATTTTTCCATTACCTAGTATGACTGCAACAAGTGCCACAGCCCAAACTTGGTCTCCTAATGGTGCCGGTCATAGTAGGAAGACGATAACGGCAAGTTTTCAATGAGAAGTTGACAATTCATTACCGACTGGGGCTTATTTGCACTAATTTTTTCCACTATCGAGTATGATCACATATGGCCATGATAAGTGTAACGGGCCCGACCTGGTCTCCTGACGGTGCCGGTCATAGGGGCAAGATAATGATCAGCAAGTTTTCGATGAGAAACAGACAATTCGTGACCAACTGGAGCTTGTTTGCACTGATATTCCACTACCAAGTATGACCGCACATGGTAGCGACAAGTGCTATGGCCCCGACCTAGTCTCCTAACGGTGCCAGTCATGAGGGCAAGACTATAATTGGCAAGTTTTCGATGAGAAGTTGACAATCCATTATTGACTAGGGATTGCTTGCACTGATTTTTTCCACTATCAAGTATGGCCGCACATGGTCATGACAAGTGCGACAGCCCCAACCTAGTCTCCCAACGGTGCTAGTCATAAGGGCAAGACTATGAATGGTAAGTTTTCATTGAGAAATCGACAATTTTTTACTGATTGGGGCTTGTTTGCACTAATTTTCCCACTACCGAGTATGACAGCACATTGTCACGGCCCCAATCTGGTCTCCGGACGATGCTGATCATAAGGGCAAGGCCATGATCGGGAAGTTTTCAATCAGAATCTGGCAATTCATGACTAACTGTGGCTTGTTTGCACTGATTTTTTCACTACCGAGTACACTGCTCATGGTCGCGACAAGTGCCACGACCCCTATATGGTCTCCCAACGGTGCTGGTCATGAGGGCAAGACTATAATCGGTAAGTTTTCGATGAGAAACTGACAATTTGTTACCGACTAGGGCTTGTTTGCACTTATTTTTTCACTACCGGGTATAACCACACATGGCTGTAACAAATGCCACAGCCCCAACCTGGTCTCCCGACGGTGCCGATCATGGGGGAAATGATATAATCCTCAAGTTTTTGATGAGAAATAGACAATTCGTGACCGCTCGGGGCTTGTTTGCACTAATTTTTGCACTACTGAGTATGACCGCACATCGCCGCGACAAGTGCCACGACCCCGACCTTGTCTCCTGACGGTGCTAGTGATAAGGGCAAGACTATAATTGACAAGTTTTCGATGAGAAACTTACAATTCGTTACCGAATGGGGCTTCTTTGCACTGATTTTCTCACTGCCGAGTATGATCACACATGGACACTATAAGTGCAATGACCCAGACCTGGTCTCCTGAAGGTGTTGATCAAGGGGGCAAGACTATAATCGGCATGTTTTCGATGAGAAACTTGCAATTCGTGACCGAATTAGGCTTCTTTGCACTGATTTTCCCACTACCGAGTATGACAGCACATGGCCGCGACAAGTGCCACGGCCCCGACCTTGTCTCTCGACGGTGCCGGTTATGAAGGCAAAACTGTAGTCGGCATGTTTTCGATGAGAAACTAACAATTCATGACTGACTGGGGCTGGTTTACACTGATTTTCCCACTACCGAGTATGATCACACATGGCCACGACAAATGAAGTAGCCCCGACCTCGTCTCCCGACAGTGTCGGTCATCGTGGCAAGATTATAATCGACATGTTTTTGATGAGAAACTGACAATTCGTTACCGAATGGGGCTTGTTTCCATTGATTTTCCCCTACCTAGTATGATCGCACATGGCCACTACAAGTGCCACGACCCAGATTTGGTCTCCCTACGATGCCGATCATGGGGGCAAGACTATAATCGACAAGTTTTCGATGAGAAACTGACAAATTCGTGACAACCTAGAGCTTGTTTGCACTGATTTTCCACTAACGAGTATGATCGTACATGGCCGCGAAAAATGCCACGGCCCCGACCTGGTCTCCAGACAGTGCCGATCATAGTCTTATAGTCTATATGGGCAAGACTATGGTCAGCAAGTTTGAGATGAGAATATGGCAATTCGTGACTGACTAGAGCTTGTTTGCATTGATTTTTCCACTACCTAGTATGACTGCGACAAGTGCCACGACCCTGACCTGATCTTCTAATGGTGTCGGTCATAGGGGAAGACTATAACGGCAAGTTTTCGATGAGAAGTTGACAATTCATTACCGAATGGGGCTTATTTGCACTAATTTTTTTCCACTATCGAGTATGACCACACATGGCTGTGACAAGTGTAACGGGACCGACCTGGTCTCCCGACGGTGCCGGTCATAGGGGCAAGACAATGATCGGCAAGTTTTCGATGATAAACAGACAATTCGTGACCAACTAGAGCTTGTTTGCACTGATTTTCCACTACTGAGTATGACCGCACATGGTCGCGACAAGTGCCACAGCCCCGACCTGCTCTCCTAATGGTGTCGGTCATGGGGGCAAAACTATAATCGACAAGTTTTCGATGAGAAGTTGACAATCCATTATCGACTGGGGATTGCTTGCACTAATTTTTTCCACTACCGAGTATGACGGAACATGGTCGTGACAAGTGCCACAGCCCCGACTTGGTCTCCTGACAGTGTTGGTCATAAGGGCAAGACTATGAATGGCAAGTTTTCATTGAGAAACCAGCAATTTTTTACCAACTGGGGCTTGTTTGCACTGATTTTCCCACTACCGAGTCTGACAGCACATTGTCACGGCCCCAATCTGGTAATTTTTCGATCAGAATCTGGCAATTCATGACTGACTGTGGCTTGTTTGCACTGATTTTTTCACTACCGAGTACAACCGAAAGTGGCCGCGACAAGTGCCACGACCCTATATGGTCTCCCGACGGTGCTGGTTATGGGGGCAAGACTATAATCGGCAAGTTTTTGATGAGAAACTGACAATTCGTTACCGATTGGGTTTTCTTTGAACTAATTTTTTCACTATAGAGTATGAACGCACATGGCCGCAACAAATGCTATGAACGCACATGGCCGCAACAAATGCCACAACCCCGCCCTAGTCTCCCGACGGTGTCGATCATAGGGGCAATAATATAATCCTCAAGTTTTTGATGAGAAATAGACAATTCGTGACCGATCGGGGCTTGTTTGCACTGATTTTTCCACTACTAAGTACGATCCAACATAGCCGCGACAAGTCTCACGGCCTCGACTTTGTCTCCTGACCGTGCCAATCATAGGGGAAAGACTATAATTGACAAGTTTTTGATGAGAAACTTACAATTCGTTACCAAATGGGGCTTCTTTGCACTGATTTTCTCACTACCGAGTATGATCGCACATAGCCACTACAAGTGCAACGACGAAGACCTGGTCTCCTGACGGTGTCGATCATGGGGGCAAGACTATAATCGGCATGTTTTCGATGAGAAACTCACAATTCGTGAACAGATGAGGCTTGTTTGCACTAATTTTCCCACTATCGAGTATGACTGCACATGGCTGCGACAAGTGCTTTGGCCCCGACCTGGTCTCCTGACGGTGCCGGTCATAAGGGGTAAACTGAAGTCGGTATGTTTTTGATGAGAAACTGACAATTCATGACTAACTGGGGCTGGTTTGCAGTGATTTTCCCACTATCGAGTATGACCGCATATGGCCACGACAAATGAAGTGCCCCAACCTGGTCTCCCTACGATTTCGGTCATCATGGCAAGACTATAATCGACAAGCTTTTGATGAGAAACTAACAATTCGTTGCCGAATGGGGCTTGTTTGCATTGATTTTACCACAACTGAGTATGATCAAACATGGCCACTACAAGTGTCACGACCCAGATTTGGTCTCCCTACGGTAACGGTCATGGCGACAAGACTATAATCGGCAAGTTTTCGATGAGAAACTAACAAATTCGTGACAGACTAGGGCTTGTTTGCACCAATTTTCCACTATTGAGTATGATCGCACATGGCCGCAACAAATGCCACGACCCCGACTTGGTCTCCAGACGGTGCCAATCATAAGGGCAAGACCATGATCAACAAGTTTTAGATGAGAATCTAGCAATTCGTGACTAACTGCGGCTTGTTTGCACTAATTTTTCCACTACCTAATATGATCACGACAAGTGGCACGGCCCCGACTTGGTCTCCTAATGGTGTCGGTCATAGGGGAAGACTATAACGACAAGTTTTCGATGATAAGTTGACAATTTATTACCAACTGGGGCTTATTTGCACTAATTTTTTTCACTACCGCGTATGACCACACATGGCCGTGATAAGTGTAACGGCCCCGACCTGGTCTCCTGACAGTGCCAGTCATAGGGGCAAGACAATGATCGGCAAGTTTTCGATGAGAACAGACAATTCGTGACCAATTGGAGCTTGTTTGCACAGATTTTCTACTCCCGAGTATGACCGCATATGGTCACAAGTGTCACGGCCCCGACCTGGTCTCCTAATGGTGCCGATCATGGGGGCAAGACTATAATCAGCAAGTTTTCGATGAGAAGTTGATAATCCATTATCGACTGGGGATTGCTTGCACGGATTTTTTCCACTATCGAGAATGACCGCTCATGGTCTTGACAAGTGCCACAGCCCTGACCTGGTCTCCCGACGGTGCTGGTCATAGGGGCAAGACTATGAATGGTAAGTTTTCATTAAGAAACTGGTAATTTTTTACCGACTAGGGCTTGATTGCACTGATTTTCCCACTGCTGAGTATGATAACACATTGTCACAGCCCTAATCTGGTCTCCTGGCGATGCTGATCATAGGGGCAAGGCCATGATCGGTAAGTTTTTGATCAGAATTTGGCAGTTCATGGCCAACTGGGGCCTGTTTGTACTTATTTTTTCACTACCGAGTACAACCGCTCATGGCCACGACAAGTGCCACGGCCCCTATATGGTCTCCCGACGATGCCGATCATGGGGGAAATAATATAATCCTCAAGTTTTTGATGAGAAATAAACAATTCGTGATCGATCGGGGCTTGTTTGCACTGATTTTTCCACTATCGGGTATGACAGCACATGGCTGCGACAAGTGCCAGGCCCCAACATGGTCTCCCGACAGTGCCGATCATAGGGGCAAGACTATAATTGGAAAGTTTTCGATGAGAAACTGATAATTTGTTACTGACTAGGCCTTGTTTGCTCTAATTTTCCCACCACTGAATATGACCAAACATGATCGGGACAAATGCCACGAGCCATATCAAGTCTCCTGACGGTGTCTATCATAGGCAGAAGACTACGATCGACAAGTTTTCGATGAGAAACTGACAATTTGTGACCGAATGGGGCTTGTTTGCACTAATTTTTCCACTACTGAGTATGACCACACACAGTCGCAACAAATGCCACAACCCCAACTTGGTCTCCCGACGGTACCGATCAAAGGGGCAAGACTATGATTGGCAAGTTTTCGATGAGAAACAAGAAATTCGTGACCTATTGGGGCTTGTTTGCACTGATTTTCCCTCTTTCGATTACGACCGCACATGGCTGTGACAAATGCCAAAGCCACGACCTGATCTCCCGATAGTGTTGGTCATAGGGGCAAAACTATAATTGGCAAGTTTTCGATGAGAAACTGCCAATTTTTGACAGACTAGGGCTTGTTTGCCCTAACTTTCCCACTACCGAGTATGACCGCACATGGTCGCGATAAGTGCCACGGCCCCGACCTATTCTCCCGATGGTGCCGGTCATAAGAGCAATATTATAATTAGTAAGTTTTCGATGAGAAACTAACAATTTGTTACCAAATGAGGCTTGTTTGCACTGATTTTCCCACTACCGACTATGACCGCACATGGCCTCGACAAATGCCACGGCCCCGACCTGGTCCCCCGAAGGTGTTAGTCATTGGGACAAGACTATGATCGGCAAGTTTTCGATGAGGAAATGGAAATTCGTGACCAACTAGGCCTCGTTTGCACTGATTTTCCCACTACTGAGTATGATTTCACATTATCGCGACAAATGCGACGGCCCCGATATGGTCTCCTGACGGTGCCGGTCATAAGGGCAAGACCATAATCTGCAAGTTTTCGATGAGAATTTGACAATTCGTGACCAACTGGGGCTTGTTTGCACTGATTTTTCCACAACCTAGTATGACCGCGCATGGCCATGACAAGTGTCATGACCTTGACCTGACCTCCTGACGGTGACGGTCATAGGGGCAAGACTATGATCGGCAAGTTTTCGTTGAGAAACTGACAATTCGTTACCTGCTGGGGCTTGTTTGCACTGATTTTTCCACAACCAAGTATGACCACACATGGCTGTGAAAAGTCCCACAACCTCGACCTGGCCTCCCGACCTGGTCATAAGGGCAAGACTATAATCTACAAGTTTTCGATGAGAAACTGACAATTCGTTACCGACTGGGTATTGTTTGCACTTATTTTCCCACGATCGAGTATGACCGCACATGGCTGCGACAAGTGCCACGGCCCTGACCTGGTCTCCCGATGATGCCGATTATAGGGGTAAGACTATGATCGGCAAGTTTTCGATGAGAAACTGACAATTTGCTACCGACACGGGCTTGTTTGCAATGATTTTCCAACTACCGAGTATGACTGCACATGGCCCAACCTGGTCTCCCGACGGTGCTGGTCATACAGGGAAGAGTATGATCGGCAAGTTTTCGATGAGAAATTGACATTTTATGACCGACTGGAGCTTGTTTGCTTCTATTTTCTCACTACCGAGTATGAACGCACATGGCCACCACAAATGTCACAACCCCGACCTAGTCTCCTGACGATGTTGGTGATAGGGGCAAGACTATAATCGGCAAGTTTTCGATGAGAAACTGACGATTCGTTGCCGAGTGGGACTTGCTTGCAATGATATTCATACTATTGAGTATGACAGCATATGGCCGCGGCAAATGCCACGGCCCTGACATGGTCACCCGATGGTGGCGGTCATAGGGGCAACACCATGGTCGACAAGCTTTCAATGAGAAACTGACAATTTGTGATCAACTGGGGCTTGTTTGCACTAATTTTTTCACTACCGAGTATGACCACACATGGCTGCGACAAGTGCCATGACCTCTACCTGGTCTCCCGCCCTGGTCATAAGGGCAAGATTATAATCTACAAGTTTTTGATAAGAAACTGACAATTTGTTACCGACTAGGTGTTGTTTGCACTTATTTTTCCACGGTCGAGTATGACCGCGCATGGCCATGATAAGCGCCACTACCTTGACCTGGTCTCCTGACGATGACGGTCAAAGGGGCGAGACTATGATCGGCAAGTTTTCATTGAGAAACTGACAATTCGTTACCTACTGGGGCTTGTTTGCACAGATTTTTCCACTTCCAAGTATGACCTCACATGGCCGCGGCAAATGCCACAGCCCCAACTTGGTCTACTGACAGCGCCGATCATGGGGAAGAGACTATAATGGGCAAGTTTTTGATTAGAAACTGACAATTCTTTACCAACTAGGGCTTGTTTATGTAGATTTTTCCACTATCGAGTATGACTGTACATGGCCGCGACAAGGGCTACGGCCCCAACCTGGTCTCCCAACAGTGCCGGTCATAGGGGCAAAACTGTGATCGGGTAGTTTTCAATGAGAAACTGGCAATTTGTGACCGAATGGGGCATGTTTGCACTGATTTTTCCACTATCGAGTATGATCGCACATGGCTTGTTTGCAATGATTTTCCAACTACCGAGTATGACCGGACATGGCCGCGTTAAGTGCCACAGCCCCGACTTGGTCTCCCGACGGTGCTGGTCATACAGGGAAGACTATGATCGGTCAGTTTTCGATAAGAAACTGACATTTCATGACCGACTGGGCTTGTTTGCATCGATTTTCTCACTACAAAGTATGACCACACATGGCCACGACATATGTCACGGCCCTGACCTAGTCTCTCGACAAAGTTGGTCATAAGGGCAAGACTATAATCGGCAAGTTTGTGATGAGAAACTGACAGTTCGTTAACGAATGAGGCATGCTTGCGATAATTTTCATACTATCGAGTATGACAGCACATGGCCGCGACAAATGTCACGGCCCCGATTTGGTCACTCGACGGTGCTAGTCATAGGGGCAACACTATAGTCGACAAGCTTTC
Organism: Erythroxylum pedicellare; assembly: GCA_027563575.1. Taxonomy (NCBI): domain Eukaryota; kingdom Viridiplantae; phylum Streptophyta; class Magnoliopsida; order Malpighiales; family Erythroxylaceae; genus Erythroxylum; species Erythroxylum pedicellare. Next base: position 3,299 of record JAOQMP010069778.1, on the reverse strand, counting down.
AATGAGAAACTGACAATTTATGATCGAATGGGGTTTGTTTGCACTAGTTCTTTCCCTACTGAGTATAACCGCACATGGCTGCGACAAGTGCCACGACCTCGACCTGGTCTCCCGACGGTGTCAGCCATGGGGGAAAGACTATCATTGGCAAGTTTTCGATGAGAAACTGACAATTCCTTACCGACTAGGGCTTGTTTGCACTATTTTTCCACTACCGAGTATGACGGCACATAGTCGTGACAAATGCCACGACCTCGACTTGGTCTCCAGATAGTGCCGGTCATAGGGGCAAGACTATGGTCGGTAAGTTTTCGATGAGAAACAGACAATTCGTGACCAACTGGGGCCTGTTTGCACTGATTTTCCCACTACCGAGTGTGACCGCACATGGCCGCGACAATTTTCACGGGCCCGACCTAGCCTCCCGACGGTACCGGTGATGAGCGCAAGACTATAATGAGCAAGTTTTCGATTAGAAACTGACAATTCATTACCGACTGGGCTTGTTTGCACTGATTTTTCCACTATCGAGAATGACCGTACATGGCCGTGAAAAGTGCTACGACCTCGACCTGGTCTCCTGACAGTGCCGACCATAGGGGCAAGACTATGATCGATAAGTTTTCGATGAGAAATTGACAATTCGTGACTGATTGGGGCTTGTTTTCATTGATTTTCCAACTATAAAGTATGAATGCCTGACCTGGTCTACCGATAAAGCCTGTCATAGGGGCAAGAGTATGATCGGCAAGTTTTCGATCAAAATCCCTCAATTCATGACTGATTGGGGCTTGTTTGCACTGATTTTTAACTACCGAGTATGACCGCAAATGGCCACGACAAGTGCCACGGCTCCGACCTGGTCTACCGACAATGCCAGTTATGGGGGCAAGATTATAATCGGCAAGTTTTCGTTGAGAAACTAGCAATTCTTTACTGACTAGGACTTGTTTCCACTGATTTTTCCAATACCGAGTATGACCGCACATGGTCGCGACATGTGCTAAGGCCCTGTCCTGGTTTCCCGACGATTCCGATCATAGCGACAAATCTACGATCGGCAAGTTTTCAATGAGAAACTGGCAATTCGTGACTGACTGGGGCTTGTTTGCATTGATTCTACCACTACCGAGTGTGACCGCACATGGCTGCGACAAATGCCACGGATCCGATCTAGTCTCCTGACAATGCCAGTCATAGGGGCAAGATTATTATCGCCAAGTTTTTGATGAGAAACTGACAATTTGTTACCGAATGGGGCTTGTTTGCTCTAATTTTCCCACTATCGAGTATGACCACTCGTGGCCACGACAAATGCCATGGCCCCGACCTGGTCTCCCGACGGTGCCAATCATAGGGGCAAGATTATGATCGGCAAGTTTTTGATGAGAAACTGGAAATTCGTGACCTACTGGGTTTGTTTGCACTGATTTTCTCACTACTGAGTATGACCACACATGGCCGGGACAAATGCCACAGCCCCGACCTAGTCTCCCGATGGTGCTAGTCATAAGGGCAAGACTATAATGGGCAAGTTTTTGATTAGGAACCGACAATTCGTTACCGACTGGGCTTGTTTGCACTGATTTTTCCACTATCGAGAATGATTGGACATGGCCGTGAAAAGTGCTACGGCCTCGACCTAGTCTCCCGACAGTGTCGATCATAGGGGCAAGACTATGATCGACAAGTTTTCGATGAGAAATTGACAATTCGTGACTAATTGGGGCTTGTTTTCACTGATTTGCCAACTATCAAGTTTGACCACTTGACCTGGTCTACCAACGATGCTGGTCATAAGGGTAAGACTATGATCGGCAAGTTTTCGATCAGAATCTGGCAATTCATGACTGACTGGGACTTGTTTGCACTAATTTTTTAACTACCGAGTATAACCACACATGTCTGCGATAAGTGCCACGGCCCCGACTTGGTCTCTCGACGATGCCTGTCGTAGGGGCAAGATTATAATTGGTAAGCTTTTGATGAGAAAATGACAATTTGTTACCGACTAGGGCTTGTTTGCACTGATTTTTCCGCTACCGAGTATGACTGATAAGGCTTGTTTGCACAATTTGTTACCGATAAATGCCACAGCCCCGACTTGGTCTCCCAGCGGTACCGATCATGGGGCCAAGACTATGGTCGGTAGGTTTTCGACGAGAAACTGACAATTCGTTAGCGACTTCGGCTTGTTTGCAGTGATTTTTCCACTACTGAGTATGACCGTATAAGGCCGCGACAAGTGCCACTGCCCTGACCTCGTTTGCCGATGGTGCCGGTCATAAGGGCAAGACTATAATCGACAAGTTTTCGACGAGAAACTGACACTTCGTTACCAACTGGGGCTACTTTGCACTAATTTTCCCACTACCGCCGCGGCCTTGTTTACCGACGGTGCCGGTCATGGGGGAGAGACTATAATCGGCAAGTTTCGATGAGAAACTGATAATTCGTTACCGACTGGTGCTTGTTTTCCCACCATCGAGTACGATCGTACATAGCCGTGACAAGTACCACGGCCCCGACCTGGTCTCCCGATGGTGCAGGTCATAGGGGCAAGACTATGATCGGCAAGTTTTCGATGAGAAACTGACAATTCGTGATTGACTAGCACTGGTTTGCACTGATTTTCCCACTACCAAGTATGATAACACATGGTCCCGAAAAATGTCGCGACCCCGACCTTCTCTCCTGACGATGTCGGTCATGGGAGCAAGACTATAATCGGAAATTTTTCAATGAGAAACTGACAATTTGACACTAACTGGCACTTGTTTGCACTGATTTACAACTACTGAGTATGATCGCACATTACCGCGACAAATGCCCCAACCCCAACCTGCTCTCCTGACGGTGCCGGTAATAGGGTCAAGACAATGATTGTCAAGTTTTCGATGAGAAACTGACAATTCGTGACCAACTGGGGCTTGTTTTCACTGAATTTCCCACTATCGAGTATGACCACACATGGCCGCGACGAGCGCCACAGCCCCGACCTGGTCTACTAAGGGTACCGGTCATAGGGGCAAGACTATAATCGGCTAGTTTTCGATGAGAAATGACAATTTGTTACCGATTGGGGCTGGTTTGGACTGATTTTTCCACTACCGAGTATGACTGCACAAGTTCGTGACAAGTTCCACAACCTCGACCTAGTTATGTAACATTGTCGGTCGTAAAGGCAAGGCGAAATCTGGAAGTTTTTGATGAGAAACTGACAATTCGTGACCGACTGGGGCTTGTTTGCACTGATTATCCCACTACTGAATATAACCATAAATGGCCGTGACAACTGT